>BJCM01266607.1:0-21876 GCA_018326385.1 Flaveria bidentis | reverse complement strand
GACAACAGCTGAAGACTAAGACTGAAGACAACAGCTGAAGACTAAGTCTGAAAACAGCTGAAGACTAAGTCTGAAAACAGCTGAAGACGAAGTCTGAAAACAGCTGAAGACAACAGAGGTTGTCACAACAGCTGAAGTTCGCTGAAGGACTTTGGTTGCTTCAGCCTTCATAATTCTCTACAGCATTTCATGCACTTAGTCAATGTTCATCAACATTGACTTCATCCGCATTTGACTTCATCCGCATTGACTTACCCATTGGTTAATGTTCATCCGCATTAACCCTTTCCATCCACATTTACTTCCAAACACTTAGGCTGATTTAAAAACTTATCAAGTCTGTCTAAAACATCATATTTGATTTCCATGCACCATTCATCAGGTTCTAAGCTTAAATCTTACCCTCTAAGCCTTAGAAACACAATCATACATCATCAAGCATAAACATAGTCACACATCACATCATAATATCATCATACACACATTCAAGCATACGGGTCCGAAACCCAGTTTAATAAAAACAAACATTCATGCATTTCCAGCCCCAAAATCAGTTAAAAACCAGTAAAAGATGGGTCCTAGAACTCACCTTTGCAGCTTTTGAGTATGGCTTCCTCCAAACTCGTTTGCAAATTGAATTCAACCATTTAGAAACCCACTAAAAACATACCCGAACACATACAAACACACATAAGCATAAACACGAGGATATAACCGGTTAAGAACATCATAAAAACACGAATTCTCACCTTGAATTCAAATTCTTTCTTCTTGTTCTTCTTCAAACCCGAGCTCTGCTCTTTCTCTCTAAAAAATTCCGAACTCAAAAGTGAAAAGTGGCATGGCATGGGCGGCCATGCTACTTTTGTACTACATAAAAAGTAAATCTTGTACTTTTTACATGTTTAACCCCCCATCTTGGGTTAAATAACATTTCTTTCTTTTCCTTCGCTTTATTCTTTTCTTTCTTTGACTTTAAAATAACCGGGTGTTACACAAAATACTATTTGTGAGATAAAAAGACATGTCTTCATTTTCTTCGAGTTCAAAAGAGGCATGCCCTTATTTTGCCGTTGCGCGAATTTCGAATATTGATGCAACATGGTGAATCAAAACACGTTATGTACATAATATTTACATATTATGCGTGTCAAAAGACTGTTTGTGAGATCAAAAGACATGTCTTCATTTTCTTCGAGTTCAAAAGAGGCATGCCCTTATTTTGCCTTTTCTTTTATCCGAGACCTTGTTGTTTTCCCCTTTTTGGATGTGGTTGTATCATCTCCTGCATAAATGATGGTATTTAATAAGTTTGCAGCAATTGTTTCATTGCATGGTTCTAGCTTAGATAACTAACATGCAAACTAATAACATATGAATGATTTAGGCTAATGCTTTCAATGTCACCCTAAACTACTACAATATCTATTGGGGTACTACCCTTACCCTTACCCTTGGTGTTTTTGTTTTTTTGGGGTTTATATTTTGATCTCTCATCTACTATTATTATTTTTATTGCAATTATTTTATTCAAATCCATCAACCTCATTACCTTAGTAATAGCTGAAATCAAGAAACAGGTAGAGCACACCCTAACCAAAGTGAAATGTTATTTCAACTAAAATTATCATGTCCCCGTAACAAATTGTGAGGGATGCTTAGTCGGTTGCAAAAAGTAAATTGACAAGAAATGTCTTCATGTTTAGAAATTAAATATAATAATTAATAACTAATTAGTATTTTCATTATCTTTTAGCATGTATACTTCAACGATTAGTTAAATAAAGAACATAGTTTTAGGGTTTTACCTCCGACTTCCTATTTTATAACATGCTTGTCATGAACATGGCTCATCATTAGACAAATGTGGATGCACAAAACAACCAACTTTAAAGTAATCTGCATTAGAAAATTAAATTATGAGGGTTGGGCTTACCATTACGCTAGGTAAGGAGAGTGGTCGCACCTTTTTGGCATTCGATGTGTGAATAATGGCTATGAAGAATGCATCGTGTAAAGAATGCAACGTGTAACAGGCTATAAAATATATGAAAAATCAAAGCAACTGATTAATTTAGATGGTGATAACTAAACAACACAAATAAAGTACCTAAATTGACATTGAAGACAATATGTTATCATCCATTGATACGACTCCCTGCAAGGTGTCACATACCTGCTAACCATTTTAAAACGAAGATCACTTTTTAGGGAGTTAAGGAGAAAAAGATCTTTATGAGCTTACCCCTTTGGTTGCCAATTCACCACTAACATTAGCTTCGACAAAGAACTTGGTTGAGCTGTAATAACAAAATATAACAATTAAATTTCAAATGAATTGAATGTAGGAGTAGATATTATACGTGAGATGTCTGGCAAGGATTTTGTGAGTCATCATGTGTTCAACCTTGTATGCTTTAATTTCAGTCATTGGTTCCACAAATGCTCCACATTCTCTCAAGATTGAAACATATATAAATAGCATGATGAGTTGTAACGAAAAACTTAAAGTTCATCAATAATAATAACAGGTGCATCAATCCAAACTACCACCATCTTATGGGTTGTGCAGATGGACTATAGTTTGACAGTCAATATGAAGGGTTAATGATAATCAACATCGTTATGGTATATAAAGGGTAGTATTTGGTACGTACACTTGCCATAAATTTACAATTATCTCTTCCTGGACATGAAATTTGACCCCAAATATCGCCAATCAAACTTGTACACAAACAAACACAAAACAACAAATTCAAACCCTGACAAATTTCAAAAATCGGTGCAAAATTCATATTTTTCTTTCTTCATAACCCAATAGACGCAAAGAGACAACACTGTTCATTCCCCTCTATTATTAATATATATATATATATATATATATATATATATATATATATATAGGTTAATGTTAATTATTTAAACTTTTAACTTTCAGAAAGATAACATTATTATAAAAAATACATATGTATTAGGACAAATATGTCCTTTATTACTGCATTGCTTTGTTACCAAATGTTTAGTTGTGGGTCGATGTCTCTAAACGAATGCGATTATTAACTATATCTTAATTAGCAATGTCAGTTCAATCTTCAATATATAATAGCTAAGAAGAATTAAAAGCAGCTAAAGGCTCCTCGTTTGGCCGGTAAGCATAAATGTTAAAGGTTGTTTGACAGTCTCTTAATCAGTCTCTTAATGGTTCAGATGTTTAAATGGTTCAAACGTTTGAATAATTCAGCACTTAATGATTCAGACAGTTTGTTTCACGAGCAAATGTCTGAATGGTTCAGACATTTACCTCTGAATGGTTAAGCATTATATTAATGCTGAATGGTTAAAAGGTCAGATGCTGAATGGTTAACACCTTTTATCTGAATTGGTTAGAAATTTGGCTTTAAATAGTAAAGCAATATACTAGTTTTTAATGGTTCAAACCTCTTAATGGTCCAACACTTAATGGTTCTAACCTCTTGGTGTTTCAGCACTTAATGGCTCTAACCTTTTATTGGTTTGACATTTAACCATTCATATATTGTCAAACAACCCGTTACTTTTATAACGAATGCATGTTGAAAACCCCTTGCTTACTTCTCTACCCTAAATGACCATTTAATCTACTTTTTTTTAATCTTTTTTACTTTTTACTTTTTTTAGTTTATTATATATGTAACTAACTTCTGACTGAACTATCTAATTATATGGCTTTAAAAGAGTTATTAATAAAATTTACGATCATGAATTTGGTTAAAGCTCTCATATTTTAGGCCATTGACATAGATTGATTCTTAAGTCACAACTGGTACATCCAAAGAACCGGTATTCGCACATTTTTAGTCTTGAATACTTTTCATTTACTCAACTCATCCTCTCGTAATCCGAAATGTAAACGAAGAAAGAAAGTAAAAAAACAAACTAGAATTTATACCCTCTTTTGTTAGATATCATTACAATCAATATAGGACATAAGATAGCAATATTATAAACTTTCAGCAAAAAAAGTTCCTATAACAAGATAGAAATATCATAAATTTTCAACAAAAATTCCTATAGACATAACACTATTTTCTAGTACCATTTTTTATTATTTTATATGAATCACGTTGATATCAACAAAATAGAAATATCATAAACTTTCAACAAGAATTCCTATTAACATGGCACGAATTCATATTGACATGGCATTATTTTGTAGTAATATTTTCTATCATGTATTTAATCACGTTAATATCATCCAGATAAAAATATTATAAATTTAAAAAAAAATCCTATTGAGTACTATTTTCTATCTATCTTATATGTAATTAATTACGTTGATATCAACGCCGCCATGCACGTAACGACATTCACAAACGTGTTGGCACAGCCCTAATTACTAAAATCACGTTAATATCAACGCCGCCACGCACGTAACGAATTCGCAAAGGCGTTGTATCACGCAGCCCTAGTTACTAATTGTGACGAAAAACTTAAGATAACCGACAACAATTAATCAACCTGACCAGCAATTTTGAATCCCAGACATCGAACCAAAGATCTAAATTTAATCAAATTTATACCAACATATGCTCCATCTGAAAACTTAATTAATACAAGTTAATTACAATCCACTAATTAACATTAGAGTAAACACTTGAATCAAGGGTGGATTCAGTTCTATAGAAGACGTAGCTTTCGTAACCCCTCAACTTGTGTGTGAATTACGTCTTCGCATCCCCCTCAACTTGTGTGTAAAAAGGTTTACAGTGTTGTATAAAAAAATTATACAAATTAACTTACCTTGAAAAAATATTTCGTACCCTTAATTTTTCTTAAACTCAAACACTTCGTAAGAAGTTTTAAATTTTATAAGAGAGAGTCTAATATTTAATTAAAAACATTACATTTTAAAATTAAGAATTTGAATTTTGTTATTTACGAAGTTTTAAATTTTATAAGAGATAGTCTAATATTTAATTAAAAACATTACATTTTAAAATTAGGAATTTAAATTTTATTATTTTTAAATGCAATTTGTAATCTTTAAGTGTTATTTGTTACAAAATTAGAGATTTAAAAAAAATAAAAAACAAAAACTTATTAACAATTTTTTTTAATAAAATTAAAAATAAAATATTAATTTTAATAATGATAATAATATGCAAACAATTAATAATGATAAATGATATTAGGTCAACTACTTATTCGATTTTAGTTTCTTCAATCCCAAATGAATTTGAGTTGAATAATCTTTCTTAAGACCTCTTTATTAAAGTAATGAATTTGAGTTATATAATCTTTTTTTAGACCTCTTTATTAACGTGTTTTTTAGTTAATAAAAACTTTTATGTTACCTCTAAATTTTTTTTTATCCACTCTCGACTAAAATCACCTTCACACTCTTTTTCACTTAAAATATTAAAACAGAAATTACAACCATCCAAAAAACAAAACATTAATAAAAAAAGATCAACAAAAGTAAAGCAAATTCCATAATATCTCAAAAGATTACAATCAACAACTTAGCACATTCAAAACTACCAATCATGATTCAACTCAGTAATGATACTTAACCAAAACCAGCACCAACATGACAAACAACGCCACCCCCCACGGCGAACACCCCTCTTGCTTTCCCGAGTCGGTTGTCGTCTGAACCGCAGACGACAACCGGTTTTTCATCGTAACGTACGTTACGATGAACAAAGCAACGGGCAACAAGTACAATAGTAACTTGAGGCCCGTCTTCTCCCTTTCGACTTGATCCTTCACTTCGGAACTAGCAGACATGTACATCAACAATATGACTAGACCCAAAAAGGCTACCAGCTGCAACGGTGGTGCGGATGTCGAACCCAGGGTCCGGTCGACCCAGCTTAGCTCCGACCTTCCTTCTCTTGTGAACCAACCCATATGTGTTTGTGTGTGTGTTTGTGTGTGTGTTTGTGTGTGTGTGTGTGTGTTTGTGTGTGTGTTTGTGTGTGTGTTTGTGTGTGTGTGTGTTTTGGTGTAGTTTGTGTGTTTGTTTCTTGGGTATAGTGTGTGTATGTTATGGTGTGGGTGGTGTGTACATACATATATATATATACATATATATCATATATCTTATCTTTGAGGTTTGTAGTGAGAACCGACCTTTGTCGTCAGTTTTAATTATTAAAATAGAAATTACAAGCATCAACAAACAAAACTTATTAATATCGATATGTAAAACCTAGTTTGTTAAACCATTATAAATTGCTTATACTTGAGCTTCTTTAAACCTCAGTTTGACTTAAAATTTTAAGAAACAATCGAGTGATTTGCGTGGACTGTGTGATTGAAATCTTAATAAAACTCTGTATAAAAATGAAATTATATATATATTAAAGTTAATTTCAATTTTACTCCCTAAGGTGTGACAAAAATAACTATTTTCGTACAAAAGATTAAAAACTTTAATTTATTTCCAAAAGTTTTTTAAGTTGTTTCAATTTCAGTCCAAAATTTTTATTATTTTGGATTCAAGTTAAAACATTAATTAAAATTTTTAACTATAATAAAACAACTTATAAAACTTTTCAAGGTAAATGGTGGTTTTAATATTTTGGAAAAATAACTTTTTTTAAACTTAAGGAGTAAAATCAAACTTACCTCTATAAATTACCAAACAGATGAAGCTCACAAGTTAATAAAATCAGTCGCCTAGTAGTAGAAGTTAAGTGCATGTTTGGGATTATTTATTTTCTTTTTACTTTTGACTTATTAACTTTTAAGAAGTTAATAAGTTTAATAAAATATTTGGCAAAACCAAAAGAACTATTGAAAATGACCTTTCATATTAGGTAAAAATAAGGTTTTGAAAAATAAAGGAAGGGTTACTTATTGATTTTTGAAAACCACTTTTGTTCTAATTTTATATTATACAATTCTATTATCTTCTATAAACTCTCGTCATTTTTAAAATGTATCTTATTTAATCATTTTACAACCTTTTAATTTACAAGCTAATTTAAATATAAATTATAAGTTAATAAGTCTTTTTTATTAAATGCTTTTTCAATCCAAATAAATATCCTAAACATATCCTAAAAGCATTTTATAAACATTACAGTTTTTAGAGATGGTTTTAATGGCCTCATAGGAAAATATTGTCGCTAAATAAAAAGAATTAATTAACGAGAACCCAAGATTCCCGAATGACGAAGAAAAACACTCGGTGGCATACTGAAATGAAAATAGTACATTAATTGAGGGATGTATATCTTGTCAGACCTTTGCATGGATGCCACTTGTCAAAAACCCAATTGCCACCGATCTACAATTCTATTAAAACCGATTTTAAAAGATTTATCCTCTTTTTAAGTGGGTCTCTCACTCTGACAATCTGTCACTATTTTTTTTAATTTTTTTAACGTCCAACGAATAATTTTTAAGCCCGGTCATTCGGGTGAACCCAATGGCGAAAGGCCACCCAGCCCGCGAACACAGACAGCGCTGATGACCCGGCTCGCCCACCATTCCAAGGGAAACCCACCACCTAAAGGCCCACTGTGGTAAAACCCTTGGCCCACTAAGAACATATTGCACCTAGTGAGACTCCAACCCATGACCTTCACTTTGGAAAGTCATAAGGTGTCTTCTTCTAAACCAGTTGATCTAGAACTCATTGACACTATTTTTTTTACTTAACCGCATGTGTCAATGTTTTTCTTCTAACAGCATACCGTTTCGTAGAGGATTTTTAAGTTACTTTAGCAAACCAAAATTCATCCTCTGATAACAACTAGAAAACCACAAAAATGACATACTAACCATCGTATCAAACATCAATTCTGAATTAGGATCTAAACAACAATTTGTTAGATGTGTTTAACCTTGCTTCTGGTTTGAAAGTTAGCTTCAGAAAAAGCAAATTATTTACGTCGGGGATCAATCTTGAGGTTACAAAAATGCTCTCTCGGATTCTACATTGTCAAATTGGTACTTTTCCTTGAGTTTAATAAATAACTAGAAACCAATCGTTGACAAAGTTGCAAAAAATGGGATCGATTTTGCGGTTAAAGTTGTGAGATCGAAGATAAAATAAAAAAATGTTGACTCCTGCATCTTTCGTTTTCCACTAGACAAGATAGGTTCCATTAAAGGTTAATGTTTTTGCTTGGAGTGCTGAGATGAACTGCATTGCCTCGAAAGATGCAGTTATTTCCAAAGGAATCCAGATACCACCTTCGTGTGCTTCCTAAGGTGCCGAATTAGAGTCAAATGATTATATTCTTATTCGTTGTAAGGTTGCGAGTAAAGTACGGGGGCGGTGTTTGAATGGTGCAAGGTCCCCAAAGATCTCATTTTCACTGTTCGGGATGTTTTATGTATCTACAAGTTGAGACCACCCTTCGAAGAAGAACACAAGGATCTCCTCTATGCCATATTTTTGTTTACTCTTTGATGTATTTGGAAGGCTAAAAATAATCAAAATTTTGCCAATAATTCAAAAGATTATAAAGCGATCCTTGAAGAAGTGAATTTAGTTTCATTCATTTTGGATTAAAGCTAGAAGGAGATGTGTTAGCTTAGATTGAGAATCTTGGTGTAATTTCAATTGGAATGTTGTTTCTGTAATCTACCCTCTTGCTAGCTTAATTTCTTATAATAAAATCTTGATTGTTAAAAAAAAATATGTCTTACTTTGACGTGTATGCTTTATATTATAAGGTATAGTTGTAAGCGGGAAGAAGTGAGAAAATTGATGGGAATTGTACTATGATTTCTCATATTTATGGAAACATAGTATAACTCCATAAATTTCTTAATATTTTTTAAAGTGGTTGTAAGTGGAGTCGAGAGAAAAAGTAGTAATAAATATATTAAAAAAATAAAGTAATAAGTAGTGTTTTTAATGTAAATATTAGAACGAGAATTAAAAAGCTAATGTGAATGCTCTAAAGAAAAAAAAACTATCATTTGTATATTTCCAAAGAATCCATCGTAGCAAAAAAATAATAGCCTCAATTAACTTCTTCATCCTTTTAGCGATACTTGCTAGCTAAGCGCCTGAGTCCAACAGTGAATACACGAGCTTGGCAATTTAGAATTTGGAAGATTTACATCTAACCATTTTGTCGTACCCACTTTAGGGTTTTTTTCCCTTTAATTTTTTCATTTTTAGTGGTAATACTTTTACATTTTTTTAATAATTAGTCCCTATAAATTTCACTTTTAACTTTGCTCTCCTATATTTTTTATCTCTTATAAATTTTCATTTTAAATTTCGGTATACATTTTATGAGTTAACATGCCACCACGTGTGGTTTAAAGTTTTTAAATTTAACGATCCGTCACAATATACAGGTCCTAGATCAACTTCGTATTTGTTTTTTGTAATGTTTTATATTTTACGTGACTGGTTTAACTTTTGAGTAGAGTTATTGTAAATAGTAAGAAAAAACAAAAAAAAAGAGTGAGAATATTATTATCCATTAGATCTTAGATCCAAGTGTTATAAAAATTCGATGACATAATGGTAAATAATTAAACTTTAAATGATAGACCAATGTTATTTTGGTTTTAAACACATTTTCAAGTTTCACCTTTTTTAAACGCTCGTAACTTTTACATACAATATTTTTTGTAAGTTACACCATAAAAACAAGTGTTTTTTAATCTTTAAAACGCCTATAATTTTGATATATAAAAGCACACTTTTTCACGTTATTTCAGCTCATTGTCTAATATTCATCGGCTTATTGTGTAATATTTGTTGGCTCATTGTGTAATATTAGGTCATTGTGCAATATTAGTTAGATAATTGTGCCTAATGTTGATCATTTTATTATGCATTGTGCTTTTTAAATTGGTGATTTTCATATAACATAATGCTAAAAATGTAAATGTTTTACGTGTTTTTTCAATTAATTATGTAATCCTGATTAGTTAATTTTATAATCATTAAGTTTGGTGCTAGTTATTGTGTTACCCATTGTGTCTAATGTTAAACATTATATTTTTTGAAATGTTATTTTTCAAATAACACAATTATAATTTTCATATTACACAATGCTAAAAATGTAATTTTTTATATTTTTTCCAGTTCATTGTGTAATCATAATCAGGTCATTTTGTAATCCTCATTAGACACCTCATTATGTCTATTTCTAATCGTTGAGTCTAGTATTGGTCATTCTGTACCCATTGTGTTTGATGTTGATTGTTGTGTTATTCATTGTATTTTTTAGAATGGTGATTTTCAAATAAACACAATGCTGAAAATATAATTTTTTTACATTTTTTTCCAGTTTATTGTGTAATCCTGATCATCTCATTTTATAATCATCATCAAGCATGTGTCTATTGTTAATCGTCAAGTTTAGTGTAAGTTATTGTGTTACCCATGGTGTCTAATGTTGACTATTGTGTTACGCATTATTTTGTTATAATAGTGATTTTAAGTTGAAAATGTAATTTTTTTACGTTTTTTTTTCAATTCATTGTGTAATCATGATCAAGTATTTTATAATCATCATCAAGCATCTCATTGGGTCTATTGCTAATCGTTAAGTTTAGTGTTGGTCATTGTGTTACCTATTGTGTCTAATGTTAACTATTGTGTTTATGCATTATGTTTTTTAATATGGTGATTTTCAAATAACACAATGCTAAAAATGTAATTTTTATATGTTTTTTCAGTTAATTGTGTAATCTTAATTAGGTCATTTTGTAATTATTATGAAGCAACTCATTATGTTTATTGCTAATAATCAAGTATAATGTTGGTCATTGTGTTCTAAGAAAAAAAATTAAAATTATAGTCCAAAATTGTTATGCTCAAATATTAAGTCAAGCAAAGCTTCAAAGTCAGAACGTAAATAAACATAAGCTAATGAATATATAAATGATGGCCACTTAGTATTACTATAATTAAGGTTTTAAGGTTGCAGGAATAATACTTAAAAGGGTGGTTAGGAGTTGAGGAGTAAAATAATCATTTACAGGTATTTCTATTTGTTTAACATTAGTTTAAAGTCTATTAACCAGTTTACTAGTACAATAGTTATTGGTTCAGATGTTGTCAAATAGTCATTAAATTTAAATAAATATATAACAAACATAGACACAAATGAGTGAAAGAAAATGAACTAAATGGAACAAATCTTCACAAACATAAAGAAGAACATGTCAGCATGATACATGTTCACGTTCATTTATTTAATTACACGTATAGAACATTTGTTCATATTCATTTATCCATAAAATCACAAACGGTTCGATGAACATTTGATCTTTTACTGCCTACTCAGGAAACAGAGGCTTGTAGCAATGTGAATCCCACTTTCGTTAACATAGAGAACCACCATAGCATTGTTGTTTATAGCCAACCTCTTCTAAGAACTTTTTGAACAAAAACTGATTTTTCTACTCATGGATATATAGCAACGATATCACAAAAATCATCATCATAACATTGACACAAGACTAGATTAAAATGTGCATAAAAGTTATGATACATAGAAAAATAGAGAATCAACAAGCACACATGAGGAACTTCCAAGGTTTACTGAAGATATAAAGTAAACATCAAACAAACAAAGAAACAACATATTAATCCTCATACTCCCCTTCAGCTTCTTCTTCTTCATCGTACTCCTCGTCCTCCACCGTAGCATCCTGATACTGTTGATACTCCGCCACCAAATCATTCATATTACTCTCGGCCTCAGTGAACTCCATCTCATCCATTCCCTCACCAGTATACCAATGCAAAAACGCCTTTCTCCTAAACATAGCTGTAAACTGTTCACTCACCCGCCTAAACATTTCCTGAATCGATGTCGAGTTTCCAATAAATGTGGAAGCCATTTTCAGCCCAGTTGGTGGGATGTCACAAACGCTTGATTTAACGTTGTTTGGTATCCACTCGACAAAGTAAGATGAGTTCTTGTTTTGAACATTCATCATCTGTTCATCAACTTCTTTGGTGCTCATCTTGCCTCGGAACATGGCTGAAGCTGTGAGGTAGCGGCCGTGGCGTGGGTCCGCTGCACACATCATGTTCTTGGCTTCCCACATTTGCTGAGTCAGCTCTGGAACGCTAAGAGAGATGTATTGTTGGGACCCACGAGATGTGAGGGGGGCAAAACCAACCATGAAGAAATGAAGACGGGGGAAAGGGATCAGGTTGACTGCAAGCTTTCGGAGGTCTGAGTTCAGTTGACCAGGGAATCTCAAGCAGCATGTTACACCGCTCATGGTTGCAGAGATCAAGTGGTTCAGGTCACCAACTGAAACACAAAAAACACACGTCAAATTTTATTATGTTGATCTTAAAATGATTAGAGGTTCACAAAATGGGTCAAAACGCATTTTGTTTGAAGTATGTATTCCTTTCTGCACAAGTCATATCGGACCGATCATGCTGGCTTATTTGAATCCTTATAGATGAATCATTAACGCAAATCGACCCATTCATAAACATGGGTGGAAACTTGTACATCTAATAAAATTCAAGGTTAATCAAAGGCAAAGATACTCACAGCTCGGAGTGGTGAGCTTTAGGGTCTTGAAACAGATGTCATAAAGTGCCTCATTGTCAAGAACCATACATTCATCAGCATTTTCAACCAACTGGTGGATCGAAAGGGTGGCATTATAGGGCTCAACCACAGTGTCCGAGACCTTTGGTGAAGGGAAAACCGAAAATGTAAGCATCATCCTGTCGGGGTATTCCTCTCTAATCTTTGATATCAACAGTGTTCCCATTCCAGATCCTGTACCTCCACCAAGCGAGTGGCAAACCTGAAAACCTGCAACAAACAAAAACAAGAACCCATCAAAATCTTCAAAAAACAACTTAATCAAATTGGATTCAAACTGAGAAACGAGAATGCACACTTAGATCTCATACTCCACACATACTAAACCTGTTAACATTGAATCAAATCTAAAAGCCACAAACAAACAGATCAGCAGATACGGATAACACACCAATCACAATAATGGAATTGAAGTTGAAGGAAATATGATCCGATTCCAAATGTAATCAAACTGATGTATGAGAGTTTGTAATTCAGGTGCTCATACATTTGCAGACCAGTAGATCAATAATCACATCAATACAGATTCGTTAAATATCCTTACAATCGGTAATGATTTCTATTTACAGCCTGCAATCATCTATGAAATCCTAACGAACAGATCAGCAGAGATGTATAAAACATCAATGTAATTAACACAATTAAAGTTGAAAGAAAAATGAATCAAATTGAATTCAATATGAGAATAAACACTTAGATCCTGTACTGCACCAGTACTAAACCTATGAACAATGAATCAGACTTGCAAACTCCAAATGAACAGATCACTAATCACATCAATACAAATTCGATAAGTATCATCGAAATCCGTAGCGATTTCTTATATCCAGCCTCTGCAATCATCAACAAAGTTCTAACGTACAGATCATCGCAGATGCATAAAACACCAATCGAATTAACAGAACTAACGTGGAAAGACATACGATCCGAATACAAATGTAACGAAAATGACGCGAGTGAGTTTGTAACTCAGATGTTCATACACTTGCAGCATCAGACAATCAGTATACAATAAGATCAGTAGATCGATAATCAGTTAATCACTATACAATTACAGTTTGCAATTCAGGTAGATATTCACATAACATCATCAGATTCAGATCAATGCTCAAACCAATACAAGTTCAACAAAAACGAACGAATCATCATCAAAACCGGCGAGTTTCCATACCTTGCAGCAGATCACAGTTCTCCGCCTCCTTACGAACAACATCAAGCACCGAATCGATCAACTCCGCCCCTTCGGTGTAGTGGCCCTTGGCCCAATTATTCCCGGCACCAGACTGGCCGAAGACGAAGTTATCGGGCCTGAAGATCTGACCATAGGGACCAGATCTGATGCTATCCATGGTCCCAGGCTCGAGATCCATGAGGATGGACCTTGGGACGTAGCGACCACCGGAGGATTCGTTGTAATAGACGTTGATTCGCTCGAGTTGAAGGTCGGGTGAGGATCCGGTGAAGCGGCCGGAGGAGTCGATGGCGTGCTCGTTGCAGATCACTTCCCAGAACTTTGAGCCGATTTGGTTGCCGCATTGGCCCCCTTGGATGTGCAAGATCTCTCTCATGGTCGATGAACTTTAGGGGTTTTGATGGAGGATGAGAGGATTTGCAGAGGGAATTGATGTGGGGGTGTGAGGGTGGGTGGAGATGGTGGGAGTGATGTGTATATATATATATATATATATATGTATGAAGTGTAGAGTGTAGTGTGTGTTCTAAGGTTGGTGATTTGAATTTGGGGGATGATGACAGAGGTGACCGACCATGGTGAAATATATTTTTAATTTTTTTTTTATAAATAATGTAAGAGTGGTTGTAGTAAAATGTTTGAAGAAAATTGTTTATTTTTTATTAAAATGTTTGAAGAAAACTATTAAAATATTTTGTAATTAAAGTAAACTTATTTTTTGAAATTTAAAAATTATTTCAATATTAAAATTTAAATAAAGGTTATACAATACTACAACAATATTCATAAAACCATAAAAAGTACATTTTATTTAAATCGTGTTATTATTCCATATTCTGCATTATATTTGGTGGGAGTGATGTGTGTATATATATATTTGGTGATTTGAATTTGGGGGATGAATATTTTTAATTTTTTCAAAACTAAATTACAAATTGTGTCATTTTTTAATACATGTAAAAGTTTGCATACATATTGTCATTTATACTAACCTTCGTTAAAATTTACAGTTAAGGGGTTGTTTGATAGCATTTGAATTAGTCTCTTAATGATTTAGATGTCTTGGATGGTTCAAAATTTAATGGTTCAGTCTGTTTGTTTCGTGAGCAAATGTCTGAATGGTTCAAACATTTGCCTTTGAATGGTTAATCATTATACTAATGCTGAATGGTTAAGATGTGTAATGATAAATGGTTAAGACCTTTTATCTAAATTGGTCAGACATTTTATTTTTAATAGTTAAAAGATACATTAGTTTTTAATGATTCAACACTTAATGGTTCAAACCTTTTATTGGTTTAGCATTTAATCATTCAAAAATTACCAAACAATCCTTAAGTCATGCATGTGCCCCTCACATGAGTGGCATCTAAGTATTTTATATGCCTACAATGAGTTAAAAATATTTGTACTCCGCTTCATTCCCATCGCCTTCATGTTAGGTGTTTAAATTTTGATGTTTGAAATTTTCAGATAGTAAAAATAACTACCAATACTCGGATATTTGAAATTTCGAATATGGATATAGATAGCGATTTGAATATCTCAATTTTTTTATTATTATTTTTTTTCAATAATTAGGTATATGTTATCATAAAAATTATGTAAAAACAACACGCATTAAAAAATCCGAATATACACTAACAAGTACTAACAAAAAAACGTTAACACCTTAAAAATAACAAAAAGAATTTTTTAAGTTTTGGATAATTTTAAAAAATCGTTTGTTACAGTTTTTAAAGTGTTAACGGTTTTTAATTTTAGTTAGGACTTTTTACTGTATATTAGAACCTTTTATTAACATGCGTTGTTTTCACATTATTTTTTATAATTACAATTATCTAAATATTCCAAAAAGCGAAGAAGAAATTTAGATATCCGAATCGTTATCCGTATCCGTATTCAAAATTTCGGATATCTGAAATGTTAGATACAGATACAAATAGTGATTTCAACTATCCAAAAATTTCAAATATTCAACTTTTAACACTACGAGAATGAAACAATGTAAAACTATTTTTGACTCATTGTAGAAATGTAATATATAAATGCTCTCGTGTGAGTAGCACATGTTTGACTTAACTGTGAATTTGGATGGAAGTTAGTTTAAAGGAGGATAAATGTGCAAATTATTTAAAAAAGGACATTCCATGTCATTATTAAAACTAAATGACATAACATGCAATTTTACATATTAATAAAGGACATAATTTGTAATAAACGGAAATTTAATAAGGGTAACCGTGTGTTCCCGAGTTTACTTAAAAAAGTTATTTTTTTCCTTTTTCTTTGTTTTGTTTTGTTTTGATTTTATTTTATTTTTTACTTTCTTTCAATTTAAAAAGGATCGATTTTAAGTTTTTTTCTATTTATTTTTTCCCTTCTATAATGAACTCGAAAATACATTTTTTTTACTTTTCTCCCTTACAAAAAACTCTGGAATATAACTGTCTTTTATTTCCTTCCAATTTCTTTCTTTTTTCTCCATAGATGAACTTGACAACATAGCGTAACGAACGATGCAGTATTCAAGGGCAGAAGCCATCTTTAAACTCGCTGCTAAATGATATCAAATGCACAAGTTTCCTATGGGGTAAAGAATAGATCTAGTATTTATTCTTTGAATTAGTTCAAGTAGGTGAGCTTAACCTTTGCACCTCTATTATAACTCCATTGCTTGGAAAATATCATATGACAAATGGGTGTGGGGGTGGAGGTTTATTCTCTCTTAATTCAAAAAGGCTGCTCATAAAAGGAAAGTTGTACTCATAAGAGATATATACATATGTATGGTCGAAATGGATTCCAAAAAAGTGGACTTTTTTGGTTGTTGATCGGTGCTCAACAAATTTCCCACCATTTATAACTTCGACATAAAAGGAGTTAGTATGGAGTTATTGTCATGTTCAAGCTATGATACCAACATCAAAACAATTGATTAATTATGGTTTCACTACTCTAGTATGGGAAGGAGTCGGAAGATGGATCAACATTCCCGTTACAACAAAAAACTTTGTTTTAGGCATGCTTAATCTACCAACTGAGCTTGATGTTCTAAATCTGATTAAGGGTGTACATAGGGCCATTATTGTTGTAATGTTTTAGTTAATCTAGAGAGTTGGAAATAAGAGAGTTTTTAATTAAAGGATAAAGAAAATCAATAGAATAGTGGAGGAAATTAAAATCAACATGTTCATATGGATCAAGAACAGGTCGGGATCAGAAAAAATAGAATTGGATGTTTGGGGTAGAATGGCATTGAATCTTCTAATATATAATATGTTCTCTTTCTTAAGCACTTTGTTCTATATTTAGCAACTTGCTATGTAATTTAATTAAAGTTTGCCATTGTTCCAAAAAGAAGATCTATATTTGAAAATCGTAGTGCTTTGGGAGGATCACATGTCACACATGTTTGTTTGTACTATAATGAAGTTGCAGGATATGAGCATTTAAAATGATATTAATGATTGGTAGGGCATTATGTGTGTGATGACAATATGTGTGGCTTGTTTATATTATACACTTATTTTGATAAAATATGTGAATCCAGTGATCGCAATCAGGAATTATCAGTGTTAAAAGAAATCAAGTTAATGTTTGCGGAATCAACATTAACCTTGTTTAATTGTTTGATTAATGAATATCAAATATAGTGAATGATGATTATGACGAACACAATGACATGAACACAATTAATAAGCAAACATGATTTGATTCAAACGTATTTCATTAAAACTGAGTAATAATTATAGATAAATAAACAATGAATGCTATAAACAATATATGCTTTGAACGTGTTGATGTTGATGTGACAGCTCGTAGCACCAGCTCTTTTGTTTTCTCAACATATCATCATTCTGTTATGGGATATGTATATTGATTTCCTTCAAAGGTTTATTAGACTTGCTGAATTTCTGTTGTTGTATCCAACCCTCTTAAACAATTCATCATCTACAAGAGTAGAGGAGTTGGATGTTGTTCTTTTCTTTCTTTGATTTCTCTTTCTGTGCTTAGCATCTTCCCTCTTAGTCTCCTTGAGCACATCATCTATGAATTTTGTCTTCAGCCTACCCACAAACACAGAAAAATCTCTTCCCCTTGGGTGGATTGGATAGTTAGAGATGATTAAGCTTTGCAAATCTTTAATATCTCTCTTAGAAAGACTCAGTAATGCTTCTACATCATGAAATTATTGGATTTTTCTAGATGTTCTCTTAGGTGTATTGGATAGTTAGAGATGATTAAGCTTTGCAAATCTTTAATATCTCTCTAAGGAAGACTCGGTAATGCTTCTACATCATGAAAGTATTGGATTCTTCCAAATGTTCTCTTAATGATTGCACAATCCCAGTCTGGATCATATTTCTAGGGCATAATTATGTTTTCTTCCACAGAACTGGGAGTTGTGATATGGTCATAGAGTTCTATCAGGGTTGACTTCTGTTTAGTGGTCTCTTTAACTGTTGTTCCCAATGGCTACACTTTGCCAGGGATAACCGCACATGGCTCTCTGATTAGTTTTTCCTTTCTTTTGTGCTGATCTTTAGATTCAACAGTTATAGGATCAACATGGAATTTTCTTTGTTGCTCATAGGATAGGTTTGGAGCTTCAGTTCTGAACTTTACTCTAGTTTCCAGCTCTATTTTTATCATATGTTCCATTATCCTCCTTAACTCACCAACTGTTCTTCCCTTAAGTTCATGCATGTTTTAGTTATGACCTTGTAGCCAAGAGGTCATATTGTATTTATTAAGCTTGGTTGTGTCACAATGACCTAACTCCTTATTTATTCTCTGAATTGATTGAAAGGTTGTGAATGTTTCATTGTTACAATTTAGGATTATGAAGCTGGCTAGCTAGAATTCTTTTAGCATGTTCTTCTTCTTATTCATATTTAGCCTCTCTACCAAGTCATATGGAAACCCATGGTTGATTAGGTTCATAAATATTGAAGATTTTGGCATTTCTTCAAGTATGTCTTTAGTGGTCAGTAGGTCATCAGCCTTTGCTTCTTTTTGATCTTTGGAAGACTCATCTTTAGTAAGTTCTTTCCATTCTTCATCATATTCATCACTTTTCATGTTATCATGAGAAATTGGCTTCAATGTGGAAACATCTACTGAAGGAGTGTGTTCAGGTGATGTGAGTTTTGATCTTTTAGATGATTCTTTAACATCAATCACTTCTTTCTTTGTAGGCCCTAAGTATCTCCTCTTTCTTGAGTATTGAATGATTTGCTTTGAGATCTCAGTAGATTCTTTTGTTTGTTTTATTGTAGGAGCACTAGATTCAATGTCACTTAACTTCTTTTTTAGATTCTTTCTCCTCATCTTTTATTTTCGGCTGAGAAAATTAAGTAGAGAGGGAGTTGGTTACATGATCAATTCCCAAAATCAGCTTCTCATTTTCAGCTTTCTCCAACCTCACTGATTCTTCGAGCTCTTTTTCTTGTTAAATAAAAGCACCAATCACTTCATTGTTGCATTGTGCATCTTCTCTTAATCTTTCAATTCTTGATTCTTGCTTTATAAGCACATCATCCTTTTCTTTTAGCAGTACCTTCAACTCTTGAATTCTTTGTTTTCTTTTGTTTGACTTGATAACAAGTTTGTTATATTCAGCCACCAAATAACTTTTGTTAACAGGGATGTCCTTATCACTGAGATCATATTCATAATAGGCAATTACATCAAAATAGTTGCCTTCTTCTTCTCATTCTTCATGATCAGCAGTAGTCTCATCATCATTGACAACATGATCTGTTTTCTTTTGATGAGGTTGTTGTAGTTGTTGCTGAAGATCAGTGATTGGTGTAACTGGTTTAGTTTGATTAGACAACACTGTGTTTTAGGAGTTGGTGATTGAGAGAGGGATGGTGCTAGCTTGAGAAACCAACTTAGTCTAATCAGTGTGAACAGAGTTTTGAGACTGAGTAACAGAGACATGCTATGTGTGCACACTCTTAGGTGATTGAGGTTGAGGAGATTCATGGTGTTGATGATTGGGTGATAGATGTAGAATTAGAGAGATTGGATGGGTGTTTTGACTAATTGTTTGAGATTGTTGAGATTTATCTGGTTGGATGGGTGAAATGGGCAGGGTGTTTTGACTGGCTGGTGAGTGATGTTGAGGTGATTGATGATGTTGGTATATGGGTGATTGATGGGGTGAATGGGAGGCTTCCACAGAGTTACCATATGAACTTCCTTGCTGGTCTTCCAATACCAGTTCATATGGAATGTTGGCATTAGCATCCACCACATGAGCAAACATGGGGATGTCTCCTCCTTCATATCTCCCACTGATCTTTTTCAATACTGATCTTCCTAGATGTGCCTGAACAAGCACATCACCATCTCTAGCTATTCCAGGTAGATTAACATTGATGATTAGTTACAAGAACATTGGAAACATATACATCTTGTTAGCATTTTGCATTTTGATGTGGTCACATAGACAACTGAAAATGTACTTTGAGTAATTTTATGTCCTTCCCTTAAAAATACCAATAATCCCAGATGAAATGTGCCTAGAGAATCTGTCAAACCCAGACTTCCTGTTGGAGATGCACTTTAGGTACGTGTGACATAAGAATCTGTATGGTTTGCATAATCTCTCTTTCTTTATTTTTCCTTTTTCAAAATCACCATCATTAGAAATAATTTCTTTATGTATTCATTCTCGAACACATCAGGGTGACCAGCTTCTTGTTCTCCAAACTTTAGAACCCTCCTAATAGTCTGTTCATCTATCCTTAAGAGCTCAGTTCTTATATCTGCTATAGTGACCTTTGATTCTCCATCCTCCTCTATTCGTGCAGAGTTCCAGAAATCAATTATGTGCGATTGATGAATCACATGTTGTGCTGTTAAAGCATAAAATAGCCTGGATCGTCACATATACTTGATAATGTCTCCACACCCTTTTGATACAGGGTCATCAGCATCAAGAAATGCACACATATTGTGCTCTATTGCAAATCGATTCGACATCTTTTCAGTGGAGTTTAAGAAGAATAGATTAGAATCAATACTACATACATAAGAATACAAACAGTTTTAATGATAACCAAAACCAATTCAAAATTGATGATTGTTGTTAGGATCGTGTACTAGACAATGTACTAACTGATATACGTGTATACCGAATCAAATAGTGCGGAATCCTATTTGATTAGCGATCCAATCAGTGAGAACGCACGTAGAAATAATTGTAGATTGAATCTAAACGTTAAGAACGATTGGTAGTCGATCTAGTGCGATCTATGAACTTGGAACAGGTTCTTAGAGGTCTCTGGACGGCTAGGGTACGTATGTATTCGAAGTGTTGTGTTTTTCCACGATTTAAGTGGTATTTATAGGTTAGGGTTTCTCATTCGTGCGATTGAACCATTAGCATGGTTCAGTCGTGTGATTGTGCCATGCGGTTGATCCATTCGCACGACTGAGTGTTCAGTCATGCGACTGAGCCAATCTCATGTTACAACCATGCGACTAATCCTGTCTCCTGGTTCAGTCGTGCGACTGAGTCATTCGCATGAAGTTGTTCATGCGTATGGTCCATTAGCATGGGCCACTCGCATAAGAACTTCATATTTCTAAGTTTGAATATGTTTATTAATCATTATATTACTAAGATTAATTCAAACAACCACAAACCTATATAGTCTGTTCAATAAGCGTTAACCTACTAATCAATGAAATAATAAACATTATAAGCACAACCACATATTGTATTTCATTAAGTGCCCATTCAATTACATATGTGTAAGACAATAAAGACATATTACATTAAGTTCATAAACTAGGTACACATGTTTCTACAAACTCCCCCTTGAACCTAGTTTAATCTATTGTCTTACATTCTTCATAAGCTCCTCATATTTCTTGTACTTCTCCTCTCTTGTAACTCCTGCATGTATTTCAAATGCAAAGCAGAGTCTGATCATGTTTTGGAATTGGAGGGCTTGTATAATATCTTGCGCGTCATAGAACAGTGGCCACTTGTATAAGGTATAAACATCATCAACTGACAAGTTAGTGAGCCACATGGGGTCAAACACCCTGATAGTTTCCATATTTCCATTTCTGTTCAGCACTATGACCGTCTCACCTGTTCTCCAATCGTAGTAC
>BJCM01266603.1:0-19946 GCA_018326385.1 Flaveria bidentis | reverse complement strand
TGGCCCATTCGCATGGTCCAGTCGTGCGACTGAATCAAATTACTTAGTTAAACACATTCTTGAACCTTTTATGATTCAGAACATGTCTAACAACTGTAAGCCTATATAACATGTTCATATATGCGTGTATCACTACATAATATAAATAGATATAACATTAAACAATTATAAACCTGTAAAGTCAATATACGTTAAACAATTAATTAATGAAATATTAAATATAATAAACACAACCAACCATTAGTATTTCATTAAGTATCAAATCATTACACAAATGTAAGACATATTACATTCAGATCAGGATCTAGGTACATATATGTATCAACATGGATCCCAGGCCACCAGAAAAGTGCCTTTAGATCTTGTTACTCATTGTCGTTTCGATGGTGAATCAAGTACCTAGATTTGTTGGCTTCGTCGAAGATTACCTCTCTAATTCCCTTGTACTTCGGTACCCACATTCTCCCTTTATGTTTATATATACCATCATTACTCATGTATTAATGCTTCTCCATTCTTGTTAACAATTCCCCTACTAATTTATCTTCCTTTAGTGCTTCGCCTTGAGCTTCTTTTAGTCTCGAGATAAGGTTGGTGTACACACTCATCCTTAAGGCACGGATGCAAAGAGGTTTTTCACTTTCTTTCCTACTCAAGGCATCTGCCACTACATTGTCCTTGTCGGGATGGTAGCGGATTTCACATTTGTAATCATTTAATAGCTCAACCCATTTCTCTAGTGCATATTTAGCATCTTCTGATCCAGAATGTGTTGCAAACACCACGACACCCAATTCTAGACTATGCCTTGTGTAGTTCTTTTCATGATCGTTTAGTAGTCTTGATGCATAAGCAGTTACCTTGTTGTGCTGCATTAGTACGTATCCTAGTCCTTGATGTGAGCCGTCACAATAGACTACAAAATCTTCGACTCATTTTGGGAAGGCGAGGATAGGTGCATTACATAGTTTTTCCTTGAGAGTTTCAAACGCTTCATTCTTCTCTTATTTTCACACAAAGATTGTATTCTTCCTTGTCAGAACATTCAATTGTTGCATAATGCACGCGAAGGCCTTGATAAACCTTCTATTGTATTTGGCAAATCCAAGAAATTGCATTATTTCAGTGAGAGTTTCAGGAATTTTCCAGTTTTTAATAGTCTCAATCTTAGAAGGTCCAATTGAATCACATTCTCATTTACCATATGCCCTAAAAATTGGATCTCTCTCATGCAAAATTGATATTTGTAGAATTTGGCATATAGTTGCTCATTCTTGAGTTACTCAAGAATCAATCTGTGGTGCTTCTCGTGTTCTTCCTTACAACGAGAGTAGATCAGGATGTCATTGATAAACACAATCACAAATTTGCCAAGATATGGGCGACATACTCAGTTCATGAGATCCACAAATGTCTCTGGTGTGTTAATCAATCCGAAAGGCATGACCAGATACTCATAATGTACATATCTAGTTCTAATGGCCATTTTGGGTATGTCCTTTTTTCTTATCTTCAACTGATGGTACCCTGATCTCAAATCTTTTTTGGAAAAATAACTTGCTCGCTGCAGTTGACCAAATAGTCATCTATTTAAGGAAGAGGGTATCGATTCTTTATTGTTAGCTTCTTTGCTCCTTGTAATCAATTAAAATAGGTAGGGTTCCATTCTTCTTCTTCACGAATAGTACCGAGGCACCCCATGGCGAAACACTTGGCCGTATAAAACCCTTGTCAAGTAGGTCTTCGATTTGTAGAATTATTTCCTTCATCTCGAGAGGGGCGGGTCGGTACGGTTCCTTTGCTATTGGTGCAACACTAGGCAATAGATCTATTTGGAAATCCACCTGTCAATTCTGAGGGAGTCCTGGTAGGTCTTCGGGAAACATATCCTAATATTTAGAATCCATTGGAATATCCTAAATCTTCTTCTCCTCTTTAGCCTTCATCACATAGACTATGAAAGTTGGGCATCCCTTCATAAGACTCTTGTGAGCTTTTAAATGTGATATCATAGGATATAGCGTGTCCCTTCTTTCGACATGAACAACTAGCACTTTCTCGTCGCTCAAATATATCTTAAGTAGGCATTCATCACACGCGATTTCGACTCTATGCCTAGCCAGCCAATCCATGCCAACAACCACATCGAATCCTCCAAGCTTAATAGGCATTAGGTTTATTTTAATTGTACTACCTTCTAGATTCCTTGATGACTTCATTAGTTTCTATGATGTTACCATCAACTAATTCGATGGTAAACGTATCGGTTAAGATACATGCACTCAAGTCAGTCAAAGGCCTAAAAGTACTAGAGACAAAACTAGTAGTCGCTCCAGTATCAAATAAAATGGTAGTAGGATGGTTGTTTATAAGGAACGTACCATTGACAACATCAAATTCTTTGAGAGCGTCGGCTGGTTCCATCACAAATGCTCATCCCTTAGGCTTCTTGGGTCAGGCTTCACTATCTCTCCCCAGCTTGGGACACTTATTCCTTATATGTCCTAGTATCAACATTCATAGCATTGTTTAGCTGGCGCATACGTACAATCTTTAATTAAATGACCTAGTCATTTGCATCAGAAGTAGGGAATCGGGTTGCACTCCCCTTCATGATGCAGTTTGCACTTGTTGCATAACGGGCTTGTACCCAAGTACAAACTTTGTTCCCTACCACGTTGGTCATCATGCCTCATACCTCCAAAACTCTTCTTGCTTGACCAGCTGCTACTACCAATTGCTCTAGTCACATCAAACCACTTCCTTTTCTTACACATCGCCTTTGTAAGGCCCCATTCTCGGGATGCTTACAGCTGGTCATTCATCGCACATTAAACATACATTTTTAAATATCTTACGTACACATTGCAGCGGAAACATTAAAATTTGACATTACATTTCATGATAAAAGCTTTTGCAAAATAATACATCGTTAATCAGTTACAAAAGACATTGTTGCATTACATAACAAAAGCATTATATAAATAGATGCCATCCAAAAAAGCTGAGTAGCTGTCTCGTACCATTCTCAGTAACCGTTACCTGCAAAATGGAAACACATAAAAGTCATCGTTGCTGAGGGAGTTCTAGTTTTAAAATAAAACATACTTTTCTTTTGATAAAACAGTTATTTACTTTCATGTGATCATACATCATACGTACACATAGATAATAACATTATTATCTTCATTTTTCATTCGTACGTTCATTACTTTCGATGACATATACGTTATCCCGAACATTTTTCATGAAGCGGGTAACTGAGCCTGAGGTCTTTCATAAACTTCAAACATTTTGCATGAAGTTGGCTCCAGTACCTAGGGCAAGTACATTCATCACTTATCTTTTCTCTTTCACTTTGGACCAATGCCACATGTTATACACTAAACATTGTGCACAAAGCGGGTGACTGGGCCTGAGGTCTTTCATAGACCTCGAACATTGTGCACGAAGCTGACTCCAGCACCTAGGGCAAGCGGCAAGGATCCCGTACATATGGTCAATCACAAAGATTGGACCCCTAGTGTGCATCCTTCGGGGTAGCAAACCCGCACATGGTTGAGCTAACTTCTTCATTGGGTGTACACCTCCATATATGTGCTTGCAAGCCTTTCTTACATTCATTCGTTCATTAATGCATGCATTCATTCATCATGTTCCACTTTTCATTATCTTCCACTTTATGTTATATTATACTTTCATTTCATTCATTATCGTTCAACGTAAAGTCACGGGAAAGATAAACATACATAATAAGGAACATAATCATATACAGTCATTAACATCATACAGGGCATCATACATACATACATACCTCATGCATAAACATGCATCATCATCATCATGCCCAACATAACCTCTAAGGCCTCTAAAATCATCTTACGTGAACTTACAGGAACTTCCATGTCAAAACTTACATCTGCACTTTCCCCCGAAAGTTAGTAGTTAAACTATGCTTTTCCTCGGGTACAACAACCCAATTGGGCATATGGGCACCCTCCAGTCTCATGGCCTCCAGGTGACTGAACATCATGCGAATGGACCTCATGCGGATGAACTAATTCGGATGAGTCCTATGGGAATAGAGCTAATGCGGATGAGACTAATGCGGATGAGAACTTATGCGACTGGACCATCAGTCGCATGACACCCCATGCGACTAGCCCCCAAGTCCACCCCCTTAAGTAGGTTTCGTCCTTGAAACCTGTTATTCCTCGAACAAACGCGGGTAATGTTGGCTCATCTCTTCTTCGGTCTCCCACGTAGACTTCGAACTTTCCTGTTCTTCCACTGTACACGCATAAGAGGAACCACTTTATTATGCGACCTCTTCTCTTTTTGATCGATGATTGGCAATGGTTGCTCCACGTAATTGAGTCGTTCGTCTACTTCGATATCTTCTAGTAGAACAATCATATCTTCATTGGCCAAGCACTTTCTCAGATGAGATACATGGAATGTCTGATGAATTCCACTTAACTCATCCGGTAACTCCAGTCTATGGGCCACCTTTCCTACTCGAGCGATGATTCGGAAATGCCCTATATACCTTGGGCTCAACTTTCCCCGCTTTTTGAATCAGATAATACCCTTCCAAGGTAAGATCTTCAACATAACCCGGTCACCCACATAGAACTCAATCGGTCTCCGTCGTTTGTCAGCATAAGACTTCTGTCTATCTTTGGCTGCCTTCATGAAGGCCTTGATCCTTTCAAGCTTCTTAGTCATAGCCTCGATCACCTCGACCCTCCCTAACTCTTTATGACCAATATCACCCCTACAAACGGGTGTTCTGCATCTCCTACCGTATAGCATCTCATAGGGTGGCATACCAATACTAGCATGATATCTGTTGTTGTATGAGAACTCAGCTAACGGTAAGTGGTCATCCCAACTTCCCCCAAAGTCAATCACACATTCCCAAAGCATGTCTTGCAATGTCTGAATGGTCCTATCTGATTGACCATCAGTCTGGGTATGATAAGTCGTGCTGATATGTAACCTCGTCCCCACACCATCATGGAATTTCTTCCAGAATTTGGATGTAAACCGGGTGTCACGATCAGACACAATAGACACCGGCACACCATGTCGAGTTACAATTTCCTTGATGAATAGATCAGCAAACCTCTCTGTTGAATATGTCTCGCGGATCGGTAGGAACTGAGCACCCTTCATCAAGCAGTCAACAATCACCCATATGGCATCATACCCATTTGGGGTACGCGACAACTTCGTAATGAAATCCATCGTGATATGCTTTCACTTCCATTCCGGTATATCCAAAGGTTGAATCTTCCCATACGACTTTTGATGCTCGACCTTCACTTGTAAGCAAGTAAGGCATTTACTCATATACTCCACCACCTCACGCTTCATGCCTGGCCACCAATAGTTCTTCTTCATATCTTGGTACATTTTCATTGCACCGGGATGAACGGAGTATCGAGTATTGTGAGCTTCATCCATAATCTTCATGTGTAGATCCCCAAAACGAGGAATCCACACTCATCCAAATCGGGTTTTAACATCAAGTGTGTTTTTCCCTAAATCCGCCACCAGACCTCTCATTCTTTCTAAGTAAAGATGATCTTCTTTCAACGCCTCATCTTGAAACTCTTTAACTTGCTTCAGCATGGCAGTGGTCATGATCAGCTCATATGCTTTCACCCAAATCGGCTCGGGTCTCTCTTTTCGGCTAAGGGCGTCCGCCACCACATTGGCTTTGCCCAGATGGTAATGGATCCCACAATCGTAATCCTTTATAAGCTCCAACCATTATCTCTGCCTCATGTTTAGATCTTTTTGCTCAAAGAACTTCTTCAAGCTCCTGTGGTCAGTGAAAGTGGTGCACTTTGTCTCGTAAAGATAGTGCCTCCAAATCTTTAGTGCAAAGACCATGGCTGCTAGCTCCAGGTCATGAGTAGGATAATTGACCTCATGAACCTTCAACTGTAGGGATGCATAGGATATAACCTTCCCTCTCTGCATTAACACACACCCCAACCCCAAGTAGGAACCATCAGAATAAACCACCAGATCTTCACTTCCATCGGGTAATGACAGAACAAAAGCTTGAGTCAATCTCGCCTTCAATTCTTCGAATGCCTTCTCTTGAGCTTGACCCCATACAAACTTCACATCCTTTCGGGTCAACTTAGTCAGCGCGGAAGCAATCTTAGAGAAGTTTTGGATAAATCTTCTATAGTAGCCCGCCAAACCCAAGAAACTACGAATCTCGGATGGCGTCTTTGGAGACTTCCATTGCATCACCGCCTCCACTTTTGTCGGGTCCACCGTGATCCCATCAGTATTCACCCCATGACCTAACAGCTGAACATCATGCAACCAAAATGAGCACTTGGACAACTTGGCATACAACTTCTCCTTTCTCAACGTCTCCAAAACCTATCGGATGTGGCCGGCATGGTCAATCTTGCTCTTCGAATAAATTAGGATATCATCAATAAACACAATTACTGATTTATCCAACATTGGCTAACACACTCGATTCATCAGATCCATAAAAGCACTTGGCGCATTGGTCAAACCAAAAGACATGACAAGGAACTCGTAGTGACCATAACGCGTGCGAAACGCTATTTTAGGAACATCCTGCTCCTTCACCATCAGCTGATGGTTGCCCAATTGAAGATCTATTCTTGAGAACCAGCTGGCACCTTGAAGCTGATCGAACAAATCATCTATTCTCGGTAAGGGGTATCGATTCTTCACCGTCAACTTGTTCAGCTCACGGTAGTCAATACACATCCTCACACTACCATCATTATTTTTTACGAATAAGACTGGAGCACCCCAATGAGAGATGCTCTGTCGAATGAACCCCTTATCAAGCAGCTCTTGCAACTGCTTCATCAACTCCTTCATCTCCGTCGGAGCCAACCGATACGGTGCCAAGGCAATAGGTTGGGCACCCGGTATTAGATCAATCTGAAACTCTATCTCTCGGTCAGGTGGCACTCTTGGTTAGTCATCTAGCAACACATATGGAAAGTCACACATAACCGGTACATCAGACAATTGTTGTGTTGGCGTATCCACATCCTTTACATTGTCCAAATAGGAACTACATCCACGTCTCATACACTTTCTTTGCCATCGCCATTGAGATCACTTTCGGGATCGTCGTAACCCAATCCCCATGTATCGTTACTGAACTCCCGTCGGGCGCTATCAACCAAATCATCTTTCTGCGACACACAATGTTCTCCTCGAATTCTGCTAACCAATCCATCCGAAGAACCAAATCAAAACCACCCAAGGTCATCACGAAAGGTCCAACAAGAAACTTATGACCTTCTAATTCCACATCACAGTTCTTTATAATCTAAGAAATCCTGGTAGATGGTAGTTTCTACATCAAAGGGCGCATCAATACATCTACTACAAAGAGGCAGCTTAGCACAGAAAACAGCATAAATAAAACTTTTATTGGCACCAGAATCAAATATCATAGAAACTAAGGTTTAGTTCACTAGAAACGTACCGAACACAACCTCAGGGTCCGTCCTTGCTTCCTTGTGTGTCATAGTGAATGCTCTGGTTCTCGCCCTTGTTCCTTCACTCCCCGTCTTCTTCACCCCGGAACCCTCAGCCCTCGGCTTCTTACAGTCTTTACTCATATGGCCACTTTCCCCACAGTTGAAACACCTCCTACCTCTTCAATCTCTGGCCATATGACCAGGCTTCCCACACTTGAAACATACATTCATCCCCCATCTACACTCACCAATGTGCTCCTTCCCACATTTGCCACAATTCTTCGATCCCATACTCGGTGTGACTACACGACGATCGTCCACCTGTGCCTTCTTGTTACCCGTCAAGGCATCACCCCGACCAAACCACTTACCATTCTAGTTCCGATCACCACCACCCTTCTTGCTGCCTTCACCCACAACCAATGCAACCCTCTCATGATACAATATCCCTACTAAATCCACCGCCAACCTAAACGTGCTCGGTTGGGTGGCGATCATGTACGTGCGGATATCAGTCGGCAAGCCCCGAATGTACCTCTTGAACTTCCGCAACAGAGGCGTCACCTGATCCGGCACCAGATATGCCATCTCGTTGAAATTCATATTGTACTGCTGATGTCTCATGGTTCCCGCCTCCAGCTGTAGGAACTCCCTCTCAACCTTGTCCATCTCCTAGTGAGGACAAAACTCCTCAATCACCATCTTCTTCAAGTCGGACCATATTATCCTCCCAACAGCCCTGCTACCCTCAACTTGGACAATGTTGTCCCACTAGCATAAAGCCGAGTCCACAGCAAACTTTAGTTTATGATCCTCCTGGCACTCGCTGATATTTAATACAACTTCCATTTCTCTCACCCATCGGTGAGCAGCAGTAGTGTCATTACCATTAAAAGTAGGGGGCTTGCATCTTTGAAACACCCCATAATTACGGCCTCGTGTCACCTCCTGCATGGGCTCTTCTTCCTCCTCCTCTTCTTTATCATCAGAGAGAACCGTTTCAGGCTCCGGTTGCTCCCGTCCTCCCGAGGACCTATTCCTCTCTTTCCTTTCACCTTCCCGTACAACCTTGATAACTTCTGTAACTACAGACGGTAAGATTGTCTGCATGACCTGATGCACCTATTCAATCACGTCCTCTTTCACTCAGGCCCTCAAGTTTGCACTCTCATCACCACCCTTCGGATGAGGGGTCTTGGGTTCTTCATGAACCACCTTTTCGACTCTAGGTCTTCCTCTTGTAACTCGTGGTCCAACACCATGTCCACCACCACCTCCACCACGAGAGGCTTTCGAAGATCTACAAATGGCCATTCACACGCACACTGAAAGATTCAAACACCAACACGGTCATTCAAGGAAACAGCTCAGTTTATGTCAAGTATAGTAAGTCCCTAATTACAGTGGCCAGTTATGATTAGCCACTTACTTTACTTTTCATACCCCAAGCATTACCTGTCCTGATTACATCAATATTTAAATCTACACACAACACATAACCACATACCATGCGGACATATTACCGGTTAACATTAAAGAAAATACATGATGGCACGCAACTACTCAGATTGGCATCCCTTTCCCTTCTGTCCCATTCGCAGTTTAAGTTAAGGTTTATTTTGAAAATTTACCCAATTCACTTAAACTTTGGCTCTGATACCAACTTGTAAGGCCCAGTTCCTGGGACGCTTACAGTTGGTCGTTCATCGCACATTAAACATACATTTTCATTTATTTTACGTACACATTGCAGCGGAAACATTCAAAAATGACATTACATTTCATCATAAAAGCTTTTGCAAAATAATACATCGTTAATTAGTTACAAAATACATTGTTGCATTACATCACAAAAGCATTATATAAATCGATGCCATCCCAAAGAGCTGAGTAGCCGTCTCGTGCCATTCTCAGCAATCGTTACCTGCCAACTGGAAAAACATAAAAGACAGCGTTGCTGAGTGAGTTCTAGTTTTAAATTAAAACATACTTTTCTCTTTTAAAACCGTTCTTTACTTTAATGAGATCATACATCATATGTACACATAGATAATAACATTATTATCTTCATCTTTCATTCGTACGTTCATTACTTTCGATGACATGTACATTACCCCGAACATTGTGCATGAAGCGGGTAGATGAGCCTTAGGTCTTTTATAGACTTCGAACATTATGCACGAAGCTGGCTCGAGTACCTAGGGCAAGTACATTCATAACTTATCTTTTCTCTTTCAATTTCGACCAATGCCACATGCTATACCCCGAACATCGTGCAAGAAGCGGGTGACTAGGCTTGAGGTCTTTCATAGACCTCGAACATTGTGCACGAAGCTGACTCCAACACCAAGGGCATGTAGCAAAGATCCTGTAGATATGGTCAATCACAAAGATTGGACCCCAGTGTGAATTCTTCGGGGTAGCTAACCCGCACACCGTTGAGCTAACAACTTCATTGGGTGTGCACCTCCATACATGTGCTTGCAAGCCTTTCTTACATTTATTCGTTCATTAATGCATGCATTCATTCATCATGTTCCAATTTTCATTATCTTCCACTTTACGTTACATAATACTTTCATTTCATTCATTATCGTTCAACGTAAAGTCACGGGAAAGATAAACATACATAATAAGGAACATCATCATACATAGTCATTAACATCATACAGAGCATCATACATACATACATACATCATGCATAAACATACAACATCATCATCATGCCCAACATAACCTCTAAGGCCTCTAAAATCATCTTACATGAACTTACGGGAACTTCCATATAAAAACTTACATCTGCACTTTCCCCCGAAAGTTAGTCATTAAACTATGCTTTTCCTTGGATACAACCCTGTTGGGCGTATGGGTACCCTTCAGTCGCATGCCCTACAGGCGACTGATCATCAAGCGAATGGACCACATGTGGATGAACGTATGTGGATGAGTCCTATGCGAATGGAGCTAATGTTGATGAGCACTTATGCGACTAGACCCTCAGTCGCATGACTCCCCATGCGACTGGCCCCGAATCTTTCGAATGAACTCTTAATCGTGTGAATGAACCCCAATCCCACCTCATTCAGCCGTATGGCCTTCATTCGGTCTCCTAGCCCTAGCTGATGCATAATGCATATCATCCCAAACCCAATATGCCATTTTCGACCTCCAACTCATCCAAACCCATTCTAAGCCCAAATCAACCATCCTAAACCTTAGGAATGCATACCACAACACCATCCTAAACTCAAGCTTAAAAGCGAGACCCAAAGGAATCATACACAGACACTCACATATACAAACGGGTCAAACACACACACTACAAAAACCCGATTTTCAGATATGTTCCAGCCCCAAAACCATTCAAAACGTGTAAAAGAGGGGTCCTAGAACTCACACAAACGACCACAACGAGAAGAGCTTTGATAAGCCTTGCTACACGATGATTTTGCTCTCTTGAATCAACTCGAACCAACTTTTCTCCCTTTTTCTCTCTTCTTTCTTTCTTTGCTGAAATTTTGGAGATGTGGGGAGGGTCTGGGCTGCCCTCCCCTCTTATGCTCCTTCTCTTCTGAATTTTCTCGCATTTTTGCAAATTTGGTCCCCCGACTTTGAACTTTATTTCTTTTTCTTCTTTCGTCGACTTCAAAGAAAATATTTGGGTGTCATAGCCTTCTTCTTTTCGTCAGTCCTGGTTTGCTCAGTCCATCCAACCCTAACAAAATCGTAAGTCAAACTGCTAGTGAAGTTGACCGCAACTTGCAAGGAAAAAGGCTTGAAGGATCGAACAATTCTACTAACTTTAGGATGTAGCCCCCAGATGAAACGTGCTACGCCCTTAGATTCCGGTGTCACTAGGTGTGGCACTAGTCGAGACAAGGCTAAGAAGCGATTGATGTACTCGGTGTAACTAGAACCTTTTTTGCAGGCTCCGAAATTCCGAGTCCAGCTTCTCAAGTTGATTGATGGGGCAATACTTGTTGGTTGTCAGCTCCCTGAGTTTGTTCCAACTCATTCGTTTAGCATTGTTTCTTCCCTAGGGCTGAGTAACCGTCTTCCACCATTCTAGAGTTGATCCCTTGAGTGATTGGGATGCGAACGTCACCATATGGTCCATCTTACACTCACTGATGTCTAAGACAACTTCCATTTCATCAATCCACTAGTACATCTGTATCACAGCCTCGGTGCTATAGAAATCCTTGGGCTTGCATGCCATGAAGGTTATGTAGGTGCATCCATTCTTTTGCTTCCTCATTGTTGCCCTTGTCGTTTCCGAATCCATCATTACCACCGGGATTACTCCGGTCCGCATTGATATGGGCATTGATGGTCGGAATGGCATTAGCAATCAGTTGTGCTTCGAGGTTGGCAATTCTATCATCATTCCCTTTATTAGCATCTCCCTATGAGGAGTTCCTGGTGGAGTAGGAGGTTGGTTTCTGGTTTGTCTAGCCACCTCATGGCGGCCTCTAGTAGTTCCTTGTCTTCCAATTTGGGTTCCTCTCCTAGTTGGAATTCTGATAGCATCACAGATAAATTCGTTTAGCATCTCATATATGTTTTCGGGTAGCCCATGCATCATTTACCCTAATATACCGCGTCGTAGAAGGAATGAATGTAATATAAACACCACTAAATATCTCTAACAATGTTCCATTACATTAATTTAAGACAATTTATCTAGAATGGACATAACATGACATATAACAATTCAATAGAAATAGCTTGGCAAAATTTAGCATTCATAGAAATAGTTCCGCAAATAGATTGTGTCAATATTATCAACAAGCATAGTTAAATCAGAGTTATACTCTTTGTTAGGATCGTGTATTGAACGGAATACTAACTGATTAACGTGTATACCGAATCAAATAGTGCGGAATCCTATTTGATTGGCGATCCAATCAGTGAGAACGCACATAGAAAAATTTTTGCATTGAATTTAAACGTTGAAAATCGATTAGGAATCGATCTACTGCGATCTATGAACATGCACTATGTTCTTAGAGGTCTCTGGACGGCTAGGGTACGTCTGGAGTCAAAGTGTGTTCAATGTTTATATTTTTCCACGAATTAGGTGGTATTTATAGGTTAGGGTTGCTCATTCGGGCGACTGAACCATTAGCATGGTTCAGTCGTGCGATTGAGTAATGCGGTTGATCCATTTGCACGACTGAGTGTTCAGTCGTGCGACTGAGCCAATCTTATGTTACAATCACACGACTGATCCAGTCTCCTGGTTCAGTCGTGCGACTGAGTCATTCGCATGAAGTTGTTCATGCGTATGGTCCAATAGCATGGCCATTCGCATGATAACTTCATATTATTAAGTTTGAATGTATTCATTATCATTACATTGTTTATACTAGTTCAAACAACCACAAACCTATATAATTAAGTCAATATGCGTTAAACAACTCATTAATGAAATATTAAACATTATAAACACAACCAAACATTTACATTTCATTTAGTACCCAACTATTACATAAGTGTAAGACAATAAAGGCATATTACATTGAGTTCAGAAACTAGGGACACATGTATCTACAAACTCCCCTTTGGACCTAGTTTCATCTAATGTCTTACCATCTTCATAACCTCTTCATACTTCTTGTACTTCTCTTCTCTTGTGACTCCTGCGTGTATCTCAATAGCAAAACAGAGTCGTATCACGTTCTGAAACCATAGAGCTTGTACAATATCTTGAGATTCAAAGAATAGTGGCCACTGGTATAATGTGTATACATCATCTGCACACAAGTTTGTGAGCCACATTGGCTCAAACACCCTGATGGTTTCCATTACACCATTCTTGTTCCAAACTATGACTGCCTCTCCTGTCCTCCAATCATAGTACCACCATTTGAAGTGTGGAGTGAAGTCCTGTGGCATTTCTCGTTGTGGGATCTTAGACATGGTGGCGGAGAACTCTACGTCAGCACTATTTTCGTTTTTCCAGTTATGTCATCAACCTCATACTGTCTGATATACCTCGTTGGTTGTTGAGGTTTGAAGTTGATCCATCTTGTGTGGTACTATTTCTTTAGAGCTGCTTCAAACCAGCCAGACATCTTGCGTGGATCAGCATATAGCAATTTCAGTTTCGCTAACTCGTTCAGCTCAAATCCAGGAAGAGTCTTCAGGTCATGTGGGAACCTGAAGTACTCGATCCCATTCTCATGTTTAACTGCATAAATGTTAAGATCTTCAAAATATGCCCACGCGATGATTTTGCCTGACGCCTTGTGATGTTTCTTCACTTTGTACAACTTGGTGTAGACAATCTACTTTGAAGCACTGTGTTGGGCTCTTATTTCTTCAAAGCATGCAGCCCACTCAGCCTTTCGGATATTGACTTCAGCGTCCAAGGCTTGGGCCTTATTATCAGTCTTGTCAGACTCTTGTTCCAGTTTATCCAGAGTCTCAAAGGTTTCACTCACAAGATTGTCTCCCAGATTGGGAATGACATTACACTCAATGTCAGTGTACTCTGGATAATGCCCATCAGTGACATCCTCAATCTCGATCTCATCAACGTCGTTGAGCTCGTCGTCACTATCCACATGGACTGTTGGAGCGTCTTTCACGATCTCGTCGGCATTGAGCTTGAACATTTCTGCTATTTGCTCGTTAGTGAGATTGTGAATGATCTCTCCTTCTTCAGGAGTCTACATCACTGGTCTCCTGACTATTCCCTGCAGACTAAGAATCAACGTGAGCTGAGTCTTGATCTGTTAGAGGGGAGCAACATCATATTCATCCCTCTAAAAATTTGGATCTGCTTGATTTAGACATGCTACACACCAATCATTAGTTAATAATCAAAACAGAAACATTAACATTAAATATAAACATTCATTACATTAATGTGATACAAGATTCAAATACATATGATTTAAAGAACATAAACAACTAAGTATTACTCTTTTCTTGGATCATATGCTCCTCTGCTCATGGGGCGGATGTGGAGGCACCTTGGTCTTGTGCTTTCTTTGTCCTCCTATCACTTGCAGATGTGGCACCTACAACAGATGTATCATCTTCATCATCATCAACATCATCATTAGTATCATCACTAGCATGAGTATCATCCTCAATGTCATCACCATCATCATCATCATCATCACTGTCATCATCACCATCATCTCCATCTCCTTGCTTTATCTTGAAGGGCTCATCCTTTGATCCCTTAAGCCGTAACATGATGGTCTTGTTGGTAGTCTCCAACTCCTCTATCCTTTTAGCTGATTGGGCATGCTGCTCCTGGAGTTGGGACATCTCTATGCTTTGAGTAACCATCTGCTGCCTGCTGCTCTATCTGTTGTGCTTGCTGAGATATCTACATAGATTGGGCAACAGTAAGGTCTACTAGATGACGAATCTGAGCAGTCTTCTCGTCATCGACAGACAACAGCTTCAGCACCATACGGTTAAGTGCCAAGAGCTATTCCTCTACCCCACTAGGAGGTAGAGAAGATCCAGATGGGTAGGAAGGGTATGATGAAGGTCCAGCATGGTGGCTAGTGGTGGTGGTGGTGGCAGTGGTGAAGATTGGGGGTGGTATAGATGAAGGTGGTGGGGGATAAGTGAAGATAGGGTGGTATAGATGACGGTGGTGGTGGAGTGGGTGTGGTAGATATGGTGGTGGATGGGCTGGCTGTAGTGGTGGTAGGTGGAGTGGTGGTAGTAGGTGGAGTGGTGGAAGTGGTGGTAGTAGTGGTGGTGGTGATGAAGGTCATCCTCCTCCTTTTCTTCAACCCGTGGGGCTGAGCCATCTTTTTCTTCCTCTATCCCTTTGAGGTGGATGCTCCCCCTAGAACACTGTTGGACTGATCAGGAACATAAGTAGGATTAGTGTCAGTCTCCCCAGATTCGCCAGGGCGTTCACCAACCTCCCAAATACCTCGGTCGGTGGCAACCACCCGGCTCCCCACAGTGCGGGTTATGGGCTCCTCATCAGTATCCTACTCCCCATCAGGACGAAAGTCCTGATGGAATCCTGCAGCCTCTGCTCTACCTTGGGTGGATGCTGGAGATGCTATATCAGCGGTGGGGGCCGTCGGTTATGTGGGCCCTTCATGTCCACCATCACCGCTGTCATCATCGTCGGAGTCGTCTTTAGGTAGCTCTAGTTGCTCGTCATCCGAATCACTGTCTATGTGACGCCATTTACGCCTTCCAGGCGCCACGTAGTCCACCTAGGCCAGATGGCCTATGAGTCTCTTTACTGGGGGCTTGACCTGCTTTCCCCGGTAAACCTTCATACGACCTAGCGTCGTATTATCCATAATCTCTAACGCCACAACATCGTGGCTCTCCTTTGGTAGTGTGGGCAGCTTCTCATCAAATATCATCTGTAAGAACCTAGGGTACATGCAGAAACCCTCTTTGCTATTCGCCTCCAAGTTCTCTATGAGGTAAAAGAAGATCATGCTAGAAAAACTGAAAGGGTGGTTCAAAACCAATGCCACATAGGCATTCTGAATCTGGTCTGATACGTCATCGAACCCACCCCTTCACGACGCCAGGCACTTGAGGATGACATGTGCCAAGTACTTTTACTGGGGACACAGGTTGCTCTTGTTTAGCACACCTACGTTTATATCCCCAGTGTACTTCAGCCTCATGAAGCACCCTCTCACTATCAGTGGGTGAAGTCTGGTGGGGTGGTCTGTATCATCTCCCAACCTAAGTACACGCTGAAATTCTTCAACGGTGATCTCTATATCCAATCCAAAGATAGAACTCCTTATGGGGTACGACTCACGTGAATGATCAACCGATGCATTCTCCCAAAAGGCCTGTTGTATAGACCTGTAAGGGGTGCATGGTGAAGATATCGCCTTGTGGATCCTTGATTGCTTGAGGAAAGCGATGAACCCTGCAAACTCGTCACCATTCTGAGTCGTGGAATCTAAGTGAGTACAGATGTTGTGCTTGGGGTTGATAGACCATCTATCAGCCATCAATCTGTAACACAAAACACATAGACATTAGATAATCATACGACACAGATCAGTTCTAATTAACTTGGTTGAATTCATTCTTTTTTCATTCATGCGATTGAACCATGCGACTGTGTTCAGCCGGTTGTCCTGTCATGCGACTGGATTCAGTCGGATGACTTAGTAGGAGACCAAGTTCAATCGGTTGACTGAGCTTGCTATTGGGTCCGTCGGCTGACTGAGCTCATTCGCATGATCCATTCGGCCGATTGAGCCATTCGACCAGCTCAATCGTGCGATTAGAGTTCATCCTAGCGACCAGTCGTATGACCCACTGTTCGGTCGACTGAGATTCGGATTATAACCAATTCTTGAAATTAAAAGTCGTGTAATGGTTCTTTAGACTCGCAATCACTTAACTAATAACCTAATAACTTTAATTTTAACATTTTACTTGGTTTACGTAGGTCATTAATCCATTTTGAGTTCGGTTCTTGTTTGGTCCGATTTCTTGATTTTTGGAGCCCAATAGGTGGAGTTTTTGGCATGGGTACACCGCATTTTACCTGTATAATCAACAACGAAGGTCAGACGATGCGAATAATCAACTAATTTGGATCAAATAGGAATTTGGCAGAGTAACGGTAAAGAGTGCGATATTAGGGTGATTGAGGGGTGATGAGTTGAATGTGATCGACTGTGGCCCTATTTATACTAAATCTGAGTTCAATCGGCCGACTAGACCCATTCGCTCAGTTCATTTGGGCGAATGGAACTCAGTGGTGCGATTGGCTCAGTCGATCATATTCAGTCGGCCGACTGGGGTTCAGTGGAGCGACTGACTCATTCGGACAAATCCATTCGATCGACTGGCTCATTCTGATAAGCCATTTGGATCAATGGTTCATAATCATGTTCATTCGGCTGTTTAGTGCATGAATATGGTCCAGTCGTACGGTTGGTCCATATTCATGGTCTAGTTGTTCAATTAGAACATATTCATGATTTTGACTTTATGTCCATTTTTTACTTAAACCTCTTTTAACTTTAACTTGAAAAACTTTTGACCACCTCAGACGTAATCCTTTTAAACAATTTGTCACCTCAGACGTGACTGAATTTACCGTTAAAAAGTACGTGTGGCCACCTCAAACGTGATCCTTTTAAACAATGACGTAGTCCGATATTAAACAAACTGAATTGACTAAATTGAAATAAAATAAAAGACTTAAACTGAAATACAAAACTAAACTTGTTTTTGACTTTTTGAGTGAGGTGTAAATCCTAAGATAGAAATCTAATGGATTCAATTCCGGAATAGGCAGCTTCAATTAATTTTGAACATAACTAGACCAATTCAATTTGGAATCATACAGGCAAGTCAAATCATTTGGGACATGTTATCAACACCTTTTGATGCTCAATTCTTGTTTTTCATTAAGAGTTGTTAGCAAGTTTAGGAAATCATAATAGTACTATTAGATCCCCACATTGATTTGGACTTTCAAGAATTGTAGCCACTATGATTGTCAGTATACTTGTCATCTTAAATCCAAACACAGACTTTTGACACATATTGGTGATAGTTTAAGGTTTACTTATTTCAACCAACATTTGTGGATCCCACGCTTATGTGGTAATCAATATTCCTCAGGAGATTTTTGAGCAGTCTACGGGTATTTTGGCAAGAAGATGCTATTCTTAGAGCTTTCATAGAGAAGCCAAGTCTCAGGTCAGTGCCATCGAACAGCAGAGAGGCGGCAAACAACAATGAATTCTAGAATATCTTGGTTGTGCTTATCCACAGGTCAGTGCCATCGCATAGCAGAGAGGCACAAAACCTATCTTCTTGTTAGAGCATCTTTATTTTTCTTTTGCACATAACGCACCAACAACATAAGTTATTAGCTTGATAGTGTTTGATGTTCATGTTTTCCGTGCTTTGCTCTATTTATGGTCATCCGCACATATTTGTGGCATTTATTTGCTCGTCACCCCTTATTTGAAGTTTGTTGATTGTGTTAACAAGTGACAAGATGGGAACCCAAGTCAGTTGAACAACTTAGTTTGATCTTGAGATCACCAATAGGCCTAATCATCTATTGTGTTGAATCTACCAACATATCATCTGTGGTCTAGCAACCTCTAGGTCTACTTTCTTTGTGTTACCTTAGTAGTACACAGTTTTGCTATCATTTTTCCTTTTATATTGCTCAGACTACACAGACTTATACTTTGAATTTGGCATCTTATTCAATTTAAATTTTAAAGTCCCAATTGATTTGTTCCCGTGTACTATCATTTTCCAATGTCATTGAATCGATATCATAGATACGATCTACTTTCTATCAACTAGCCTCTCCTTCTCCCTCGTTTTTTTGTTAATGTTACTAGCTGACTTATTCTCCTCCTAAAATTCTAAAACCGTAACCAATTTACGCTTTTTAGGATTTTAATAGGCGACAAAATAACATTAATTTAATTTTTCTACTAAAAATAAAATAGATAAATAAATAAAAAGGAACGAAAAAAGAAAATTTTGACTATGCACATCGGACTACACATGGTCATCATCGGGAATTACATCACTTTTCTTTTTAACGGGTTGAACTCTAACAAATATAGAATACGTGGTTTGTCAAAAGTCTTTGTATAGAGGTCAGCGTGTTGAAAATCAGTGTTTATTTTAACCACATCGATTAGGTTCTTTTCAAAGCAATCACATATAAAGTGATATTTTATGCCGATATATTTGGTCTTAGGGTGTTGGACCGGATTTTTAGTTACTACAAATGCAACAGAGTTATGAACAAAAATAGGATTAGAAGCGAATTTCAAACCGTAGTCCCACATCTGCTGTTGAATCCATATGATTTGTGAACAGCAACTTGCAGCAGCAACATATTTAGCTTCACTGTTTGACAATGCAACCGAGGTCTGCTTCTTACACTGCCAGGTCACTAATCTCCTCCCAAAGAATTGACATCCTGCTGATGTAGACTTTTAGTTCATCTTGCAGCCACGGTAATCCGAGTCACTATAAGCTGTAAGCTCAAAGTCATCGTCATGAGGATAGCACAACCCAAGTGTTGGAGTACCATTCAGATAACGAAAGATCCTTTTGACCCCTATCAGATGGTTGACGTTTTGCTTTGCCTGATATCTTGAACATAAACATGTAGTGTACATAATATCAGATCTTGAGGCAGTGAGGTACATGAGAGATCCAATCATTCCTGGGTACATGGTGGCGTCGACAAGATCGCCAATCTCATCGGGTGCTTCATCATGGTTTGTAGCAAGTGGAGTTCCTGCTGCGAAAGCATTCTCCATGTCAAACCGACTCCTTGGTCTGATGTAGGAAAATCACCTTTGGTGTCTAATCCACCTGTAACCCAAGAAAGAATTTCATCTCCCCCATTGCACTCATTTCAAATTCAGCCTTCATTACTGCTTCAAACTCTTTACATAGATCTTCGTTCTTTGAACCAAA
>BJCM01266600.1:0-15351 GCA_018326385.1 Flaveria bidentis | reverse complement strand
TTCTGCTCTCTTCCTTTCTCTCTCTAAATCCGATTTGCAAAAAGGTGAAAAGTAGCATGGTGTGGGCGGCCATGTTGCTTTTGTACCAACTTTATCCTTTTTACCCTTTTGACACTTTTAACCCCTCATCTTGGGTTAATTGATGTTTTCTTTTTTTTTATTCTTCATTTCTTGTCTTTTTAAAATAATCGGGTGTTACAAGTAGATGATGTTGTTGTGGTGGGGTGTTGTAGGTGTGATGGTGGTGCAACGGATCTATTGGTAGCATCATATGCAACACCATGGATGTACAAGATGACCAGTGGTCGATGATGATGAACAATGGTGGGGCTGACGGGTTTTAAGTGGTGGTGGTGAGTTATGTTGGTGGAATAAGACATGAAATAGAGAGAGAGAGAGAGAGAGAGAGAGATAACGACAGGGAGGCAATACTTGATGGTGGAGGTGGCGGCCGGAGAGGGTGGTGGAGATGACGATCGGAGAGGGTGGTGGAAGTGGTGGCCGGAGAGGCTGGTGGATGTGACAATCTGATTAGGGATGGGGACTTGGGGGTGATTTGGTTTTTTTTTTGAGAGAGAAAGAATAGAAAACAAATTAGAGGGTGGGGGTTTTGATCTTTTTTTATATTATTATTCGTATTTAAAATATAGGAGCAAACTTGTCATTTCTTTTTAACCTAATAGAAAACTTTTACGATGTTAGTGATGTTTACTAGAAGTTGAAACAAACCTCAAAGCTATTACACTATCAATATAATAAATAAGTTATTAGATTGAAATCGTAATTTCTTCAAAACACAATAACTAAAATAATAATTTACTCTAGATACCATTTATTCTATCACCATCATTGATTTTTCAATTGAAAGCTTTAAATGTAGAATTAGTATACATTAAGCACATAGATCCTTTAAACGTCAAAATTCATGGGAGGCTTGTGGTCGTCGATTAACTTCAATTTTCTTTTTTTTAAACGTCAATTGTACAATTCTGATTCAATGTATATGTGTTATTTTAATTAGGTCCACCTATTCGTTTTTCAGTCGAGACCGTATCTCCAACACTCTCAGGAGTAAACCTATTGCTATGAAAACCCCTTGAATCAACTATAAGTATTTTGCTGAGAGTGACTTGAACCTATTATCTTTTTTATTTACATCTCATGAATACATCAAATTAACCAATTGAGCTAAGAATCATTGATCCATCAATTTTCTAATCCTTCATAGACGTTACTCCCTTAAAATATGTTATTTATCTTTAGAGTGCGACCCATAAAGACTTGAAAATTGAGATGATCGGTCAACACAACACGCTTCATATAGTTAAATATAATTAAATTCAATTTTGTATGTATGCCTCTCATGTAACACCAAATCGATCCATGATGAAAAAAATAAATATATTCATGGTTTGATTTGATCACACTAGCTTGCTTGCTATAAGCAATGCGGTTCAGTCAGACATTGGTTGCCTAAGATCAATCAAAGAAACCCTCGAAGACCTCGAAAATCTCTTATCTTCGTGGGATTTTAGCATCATTCTAGCTCTAAACGAAATCCTTCTTTTGACGAATATGTTCCACCAAACAAAATTGGGAATTGATGCAAGAAGCCAATTGTTCCTTGACTTTCAATACGAGAAGATGACCTGATACCATATCAGGGTCAAGTTACCATATGTGTCCATGATTCTTCCATGTGCACACATTTACGTTTTACGATTACTAACATTTCGTGTCTTAATCTATATGATCGATTTGACTTTGAAATTTGAGTTTTCTTATAAGTTTATATTTGAGTAATTATGTATCTCCTTTTCAATGTGAGTTACGTATATAAGATGAATACAATGCTTTTGTACGAGTATATGTTGTGTAGGTTGATGATTTTAGGTTACTATGTTTTTATATGGACTTATGTGTAAAATTTGGGTTTTATTGATTGCTAAAGTAAATATTTAGTAATATGAAATAATATAATTTTGTATGTTGTCATTATATTATAATATATATTAAAAAGCAACTTTACTATTACAGTAAAGTTTGCTTTTTAATATATTGATTATTTATTTTTTTTAAAATGTATTTAAAACTCAGGTCCAAAATAGAATTAACAACAAAGTTTTTTATTTTTACTTTTTGACCACAAAGGTTTATTTTTGTGTTTTCAGCGTCAAACATTAGTATCGGTATTCGATATTATTGGAACCCGTATCAGTATATGCTTTTGTGGTTTTTCCGATGAGCCAACCCGAAAACCAAGAAAGTCACAGTAGTGTAAGACAAGGGAAAACAACCAAACTTCCGCGAGGATAGCGTAGGTGAAGTTTGTTTTTTAATATATCGGCCACATCTTTTACATATTGATTCTTTTTGTTTTTTTCCCAAGCTATTATTAAGTTTTTTTCCCAAGCTATTATTAAGTTTTTTTTATGATGAAGGCAAGTGATGTGCTATACCAGAGTTTTATGTTTTTCATGAATGACCACAAAAGTTTATTTTTTGTGTTTTGGGCCAAGATACCAATATCATTATTTGGTATTGTTGGAAACGATATTGGTATACGGTTTTGTGGTTTCCGATGAGCCGACCCAACAACGAAAAAAGTCACGGTCACATAAGATAGAAAAAAACAACCAAACTCCTGCGTGCATAGTGCGGGAGAAAACACTAGTTAATAATAACAACATAACTTGTTATCAATTAATTACATACTTCATCATTCTCATGTGTAATATATAATTACATTTTTTTAAAAGAGTTAATTTCAAGTTTGTACTTAAGGTTTGATAAAAATAATTATTTTTCTTCAAAAGTTTAAAAATATTAATTTCACTCAAAACTCTTATCATCGGTTTGCAATTACTTTCAAAAGTTTTACTTTTTGGATTTAAATTGAAATAATTCATAAAACTTTTAGATTAAATTGAAACAACTTATGAAACCTTTGGAGGTAAATTAGTGTTTTTAATATTTTGGTGGGAAATGATTATTTTTATCAAATCTCACAGAGAAAAATCGAATTTAACTTTTAATAAGATTTGCATATTATTTAATATATTATTTATTCAAAACGTATAATAAACATGTGCTACTAAATATATTAGATTAAAAGGTTTAGTATTCAAATTCGTTTCGAAATCTGAACCCACGTCTTATCCAATTAAATGAGATCTTTTATGTTTGAATGGTTTGTAGTAAATACAAATTTGCTATTTTTTTTTTGAAACCCAAACATTTTTAATATATAAAAGCCACTAGCAAGATAATATGCAGAAGATACATACACCACATATACAAAATTGCTATCTACACAAACCGCTTATAATCAATCGTTACCACTATTTAGCACATTATTGAGCCTTTAAGTCAAAATTGGGTTCTTGGGACCATCAGCTTTAATTTTCTAACCCTTCATGGATGTTATTGTTTTTAGGTGAGTCCCCCAAAAGACTTGAGATGCTAGGTCAACGCAACATGCTTCACATAATTTTAATATAAATACTTTTGGATTCATTATGTCATAATACAACAATTGATTCACAAATGAAAATAAACAATATTCGTGGTTTGATGTTAATCATGCTAGCTAGCTTTGCTATAAGCAATGCAGTTCAGTCGGACATTGATTGCCTAAGATCAATCAAAGAGTCCCTCGAAGACCCCGAGAATCTCTTACCTTCGTGGGATTTTAGCAACAATACTGAAGGCTTCGTGTGTCGTTTTGCTGGAGGCGAATGTTGGCACCCTGATGAGAGCAAGGTTTTGAATATTTGGTTATCGGACATGGGACTCGAAGGACCATTTCCACTAGGCATAAAAAACTGTACCAGCTTAGCCGGATTAGATCTTTCTTTTAACAAACTCATAGGACACATTCCTTCTGATGTTGCAGATGTCATACCATTCATCACAACTTTGGATCTCTCAAGCAACAATCTCTCGGGTCCAATTCCACCTAGCTTTGGCGATTTAAGTTACCTTAATGTTCCAAGGCTTGATAATAACCAACTTACAGGCCAAATTCCTCAAGAATTGTCTAAACTCAATCACATCAATGTATTTAGTGTTGCTAACAATAGATTGTCCGGACAAGTACCTAAAATTCGCTACGATGTAAGCTCTGCAGAAAGCTATGCACACAACCTTGGGCTTTGTGGAGCTCCCTTGAGTCCTTGTGAGAGTGAGGACCATGATGAACATTTTTTGTTGGGGTTTGTTGTTGGATTACCTATTTCTACTACCATAACTATGCTGCTTATTTTCTGTTTGCCTAGACTGTCTAAGACAAACATGAGATATTTTCTTCTTATGATCAAGAATCCTAAAGGACGAAAGCATCACCTGATTCCACGAATCTCCCAAATCGCACTCAAGAATGAGAACAACACTGAAGAAAGCAAGGTCAGATCTTCTGCCTCTATACACATATGAATGCATGCATATGTATAAAAACACTTATATACATTTGTACACTCGCATACACCAAGAAAGTACAAAGATATATACTTATGTTTAACTACTTGTTTAACACAGATAACTGCTATGGAAAAATATGTCCGCCGATTGAATTTGGTTGAACTGAAGTTTGCAACTAATGATTTTGACACTAGAAATATAATTGGTTATGGAAGCATGGGACTCATGTACAAGGGTACACTTTTGAACGGTCTGATGCTTGCAGTTAAGAGGCTCCATAAGTTTGAGAGTTTTGAAAAAGAGTTTTTGCTAGAAATAGAAATTTTAGGGAGATTATGGCATGCACCTAAATTTGGTACCGCTGTTAGGATTTTGCTTTGAAATGGAGAAGAATTTTCTTGTATACAAATACATGTCTAATGGAACCCTCAATCAATGGCTACACTCTAGGCCACAAGTAGAAGGTAAGAAGATGGGGTGGAGTTTAAGGTTGAGGATTGCCGTAGGGATTGCACGAGGACTTGCATGGCTGCATCATAACAATGTCCTTCGAGTAGCCCATCTCAAAATCAACTCTCATTGTATCTTACTAGATGATAAGTTTGAGACCAAGATCTCAAATTTAGGCAACTCAAATATATTGATGAATACAAGTGGCACCCTTTCAACAGGTTGCACTTTTGTGGTTCCACAATCTACTCTTGGTCCATACAAGGAGGATGTTTATAGCTTTGGGATTTTGTTGCTCGAGTTAATTTCTGGTGGAGAAAGACCATCTGCAGTGAACGACTCCCCAAGAGACTGTGTATGTGTCGAGGAATTTAATATGATTGATGAGTGCTTAATGGGACAAGGTTTCAATGAGGAAATATATGACACACTTAGAATAGCAGAAAATTGCATTCAAACATATGACGAAGGAGTAACAAGTATGCTTGAAGTGTATCAATCAATTTGTACCGTTGGAATATCAAGAAATGAAATTTCTATTGATCCATGTATGGATTTAGAGGGTAATGAGTGGGATGTGTAGGATCCATGTATGGATTTATAGTTCATATCCTTGTTTGTAATAAATAAATAACGTACAGTGAGTAGTTTGTTAACTGTATGATAGATATTATATTATGATATAGAGTCAGTTTGTGGCTATTTATTGTCAATAATAACTTTCCATACAAATTAGTTCTAAGTCATAGACAATGATATTTACCTTGGAGTTAAACCGCACACAAATAAACTGTGTACCTATCGTATATGCATATAACCTTGTACTTTGAGGAGTTCCCTTGAGTCCTTGCGAGATTGGGTGCTATAATGATCTCTTTTTCTCACCTACCGTTTCTAATATCTTAACTGTGTTGCTTATATTAAATTGTTTACCTTGACTGTATGAGAAAGATGAGATCCTTTCTACTAAATCGTACTAACGAAGCAAGGTAAATCCTCTTTTTTATTTGGATTATTTGAATTATGTGTTTTGAGATTCAAATGGGTGTTTCTTTGATTTGGAAGTGACTGAAACTTTGAGTTCACAAGCTGACAATTTAGCTTAAATTTTCCACTTAAAAAGACAACAATGGTAGCTAAATGGGGTGGATCCAACAACTGAGGGTTAGTCAATGGTAATATTTCATTTAAATCCTTTGACTTTACAAGCAAATTGAAGATTGTATGTTGTGTAATTATACTATTTGATTTTGTGCTTACAGTTTGTTGTGTGGAAATGAATCGCAAATTAATGCATTAGATTTGTGTGTAGATGTTCATGTTGAGATCTTTAGTTCATTATCGTCACTTTCTATCGAAGATCTTTGGTTCATTGATGTCACTTCTATTGAAGATCTTTGCTTCATTGATGTTACTATTAGAAAACATCTTTGATTCATTGTTGTTACTTCTATTGACTAACTTTTGGTCTATTGTTGTTCCTTTTATTGAAGACCTTTGGTTCATTGATGTTAATTACCAGATAAGAAAAAGGAACTTGGTTAGTAAAATCATATTTAACTTTCAATTACTTCATCTCTCTACCTAATAAGGTAAATAATAGTGATATTTGATCAAATATCTAAAGTATATCAATAATAATAAAATCATATTAACTTTCAATTACTTCATCTCTCTACCTAAATAACGTAAATAATAATGGTGATTTTTGATCAAGTATCTAAAGTATATTAATAATAATGTGCTTCGTTTATCATATGGGTAGATGAAAATGCCACCACCCAATGCTATGGTTATACCAATTTTAATATCTTATAAAATGAATGCCTAACAATTTTTTAAACGTACACATAATAGCAGATAGATCTGTAAATATTATGTTTTATATTTAAAACGTAAGGAAATTGTTTAAGAAAGTTTATTATCTGTTTGAAATGATTGTATTAAGATGTAATATTTGTTGCAAATGAACACCAAAACCACACAATTTAATCAACACACAACTTCAATATTTACTAATCAAAATACTACAGGACTCAATCAAGATCACCCAAGCAATACCCAACTAACTTCTACTTAACCCAAATGCTAACAGAAATTAACAACCTCTTTTCTCAAATTGACAATTTCAACCCCTATACTTATGACATTGCTACAAACACACTAAAAACTTCTAACATGGTTGACTTTGATCAAACCAAATTAACAATCTCCACCTTTTGGCATAGTCAACCAATATTTAGCAACTCCAAACAAAACTTGAACTTGGGTCCTGATAGAACTTTAGTCATCATATCAACAACATTCTCTAAAGTATCTACCTCTTTAATGACCAATTCCTTATAACCGACTTCATCTCAAATGATTGCACCTTAACTCTAATATGTTTAGTCCTCTCATGATGTGTTGGATTCTTTGTCAAGAACACAACACTTTGATTATCACATACTACCAAAGCATTGTCCACTTTAATCCCCAATTCTGTTATAAACCTCTTCAACCATAAGCCTTCTTTTGCAGCCTCATTTAAAGCAACATATTCTACTTTAGTAGAAGATAGTGCAACAGTGAATTGTAGTGAAGCCTTCCAACTTACCAAAGAACCAAACACTATAAATGCATAACTTGTCATTGGTATTCCTTTATCTAGATCTTTAGCAAAGTCTGCATCTGAGTAACCTAGCACAACACTTTCCTGACAAGACTCTTTATCAAACATCAACCCAATATCCCGTGTGCCATTAAGGTACCTGAGAATCCACTGAGCTGCCTTCCAATGCTCATTCCCAGGGTTTGCAATATACCTACTTACTAAGCTTACTGCATACCCTATATCAGGTCTAGTGCAGACCATAAGGTACATTAAGCTCCCCACCAAATTGGCATAAGGCACATTACGCATATAAGCTCTTTCTTCATAATGTTTAGGTGTGTATAAAGTTGACAACTTGAAATGTGAAGCCAATAGAGTTGCAACAGCTTTATAAGCCTTCATTCTGAACTTATGCAACACCTTCTTAATGTAAGAAGTTTGTGTAATTTTAATCATATGCTTCATTCTATCTCTTGAGATCTCTATCCCCAGTATTATTTTAGCTTCTCCAAGTTCTTTCATTTAAAACTTCTCCTTCGGCATCTTTTTAGTCTTTTCTATGATTTCTCTTTCTTTACATGCCGATAAGATATCATCAACATATAAGAGCAAATAGATGAATTCCTTTTGAGGATATTCCTTAAAATACACACAATTGTCATATTGACTCCTGTTAAACCCATTATTTATCATATGATCATGAAACTTTAGATTCCAATGCCTTAGAGATTGCTTCAACTTACAAGGCTTTTGAAAATAATCAAATCATGTCTTCCTTCCCTTTCTCTTCAAACCTTTTAGGCTGATTCATATAGATCTTCTCATCCAGATCACCATATAAGAAGGTTGTTTTGACATCTAATTGTTCAAGCTCAAAATCATAGTATGTAGTCAATGCCAATATCATCCTTATAGATGTATGCTTTACCACCGGGGAAAAAATCTCTGAGTAATCAACTCCTTCTTGCTGAGTGAATCCTTTGGCTACCATTATAGCTTTGTATCTACATGGTTCACCCTTTAGTCCTTCTTTCACTTTAAACAACCATTTACAAGATACCACTCTTTGTCTTGCAGGTCTATCCACTAACTTCCAAACATTGTTTTTATACAATGCATTCATTTCATCCTCCATGGTATTCACTCATTTCTCCTTATCTACTGATTTTATAGCTTCCTCAAAAGTAAGGGGTTCATAGATGCCATCATGTTCTGTAGCTGTAAACACAAAAGTAGATACATCTTCATCATTCCTTAACCTGACAGGTGGTACTATCTCCCTTCTAGGCCTGTTTTTGGCTATAAAATAGCTTGATGTAGGCCTATCTTCATGGACCTCATTGCTCCATTCACTAGTGTGGCTTGTACCAGCTTTATCTGTCTCTATCTCTCTCACATTTGGTTTACCAGCTAGCTCTAGATTAATATGAACTCCCTCAACATGAGCAGGATTGTTTTTCAAGTCCTTATACATGACATCTTCTTTGCATGTCACATTTCTACTTTCAATGATTCTTGGACTACCATCAAGCCTCCAAAGTCTAAGCCCTTTGACACCTTCAGGGTAACCTACCATGATACATTTCTGAGCTTTGGGTTCAAGCTTTCCCTGGTCAATGTGTGAGTACACCAAGGACCCAAACACTCTCAAATTATATGTAACACCCCGAAAATTTAAAACGAGTCATCAAGGATAATGGGCTTAATTACTGGGTATTTAATAAAGAAAGGAACTGGGTTATGAGCTAATTAGGCTTATGGGTAAGAGCCTAAGTGATTTAGGGCCCATAATCAGCCTTTTAACCCATCTAATCAGCCACCATCTTCCTCATTCCAATCCTAGCCACCAAAATTCATAGAGAGAGAAGTAGAGAGAGAAAGTGAAGAAAACTCAAGATTTGGAGCTTCAAAGGTTAAGGGATTGAAGATCTGAACGGTTGAGCATCAAACCATAAGAAAGAAGCAACAAATCCAGGTAAGAATTGGCCTCAAAACCCTTCTGTAGATCAAACCCGGATTCTAGGGTTTTGGGTTTTGAAAAGTTGCAAAGAATCGCATAAAGATCACATTTTTACATATGAAAACATGTAAAAAGCTTAGATATAGCCTCATGGATGATTAACTAAGAGATTGGACGTAAAAAGTTGCGATTTTGGGTTAAAAACGAGCGATTTTGCGAAACTGGCAGTAAAACTGTCAGCGAAACTGACAGCGAAACTGTCAGCGAAACTGGCAGCAAAACTATCAACGAAACTGGCAGCGAAACTGGCAGCGAAATTGCCAGCGAAACTGCTTTTCTGGCAGCAAAATTAACAACGAATTTAGGAAGAAATTAACCCCCTTAAGTGTCAACTTATCTATAGGCTGTGTAGTGTGGTCCTAGCCTTGTAAGCTTAGTTTAGAAGCTAGTCTTGGTATCCAGGTGAGTTCTAGATCCCCTTATTTATAAGTTTTTCTATGTTTTGGGGTTATTATGCATACTAAATATACGTTTTTAAATGACCAAGTTTTTATGAGGTTTTAACGGGAAGATCAATTTTTCTATAAGGAAATGTGTTATATAAATACTTAAAAATAAAAAATTTTCGCGCTGACCTGGCAGTCCGGCCCCAGCCAGGGGCGTTGCCCTTTGGACCCCACTAGGGGCTGCCGCCCCTAGGAACCCGCTGTCAGGGGTTGCCGCCCCGAACCCCCGCTGTCCCGCGGAGGGTCGGTTATATTTTATGATGACTAGTACTTGGCATGGTGTGTACAATAAGTTAAGTATTATATATATTAAAGTGGAAGATAATATTAATGAAAAGTGAAACTTAATGAATGTTACCCCCGGGCCCGTTTGATGATGAAAAGTCTTGCAAGCATTATGATAGACTTCATTTATGTGAGCCTGATGTATGATGATTGATCCGTATTCATGAGCGGGCTATGTGCCTTGCAGTGTGGATCAACTGTCGGGGGTTAGCTACCATGATGATGTGCACTGACAGGGATCGACATTCGTTGTCGATCAATATGGAGCTCCTGCTTTGTGCAATCTCGTTTATGATGAAGTGAAAGATATGAAAGAATGAAAGATAATGAACATGCTTATTAAGATGAAAATGCTATGTATTATGTATGCATGGTCATTATATGATGGATAAAGTTATATTTTCTTATTTACCTAAAACTAGAACTCACTCAGCAAAGTTGACTTTTATGCATAATAGTTGGCAGTTAAATGTTGATGCTGAGGAGGGCACGACGGAGCTACTTGGGGAGCTATGGATGGCATCCCTGTTTATGAAATCTTTTATTGTAATATAAGAACAAGTACCATGTTTTGTTTACAATTAAAGGACAAATGTATGAGTACACTATGGTTTCTAAGTTTTAAATGAATGTCTAATTTTTTCCGCTGCAATGTTTTGTTATTAAACTGATTTTATGCTATGATTAACCAAATGTGAGGCTTCCCGGGAACGCGGCCTTACAAGTTGGTATCAGAGCCAAAGTTTAAGAGAATTGGGTAAACTGTTTTGAAAACCTAAACTTAAACTGAAAATAGGACCGAATGAAGGATGCCAATCCAAGTAGCTACGTGCCATCAGGTAAAAGTTTCATGTAAAATTGGGATTATATGTGTGTGCTATATGTTCTATGTGCTTCTAGATTTGAATACTGACATGTGTTAGGATAGTGATTACTTGGGACAGGAGAGTAAGGTGAGTAGTTAATCACACTTGGCCACTGTAATTAAGGACTTACTGTACTTATAATGATCTGAGCAATTATCTTGAATAACCATTTTGGTGTTTGAATCTTATAGGAATTAGTCATGGCTGGTAGAAAATCAGGGAAGGCAACCCAAGGAGGTGCTCGTGGCGGGCGTACTACTGAGCCACGTGTCACCCGGAGCAAAGCTAATGCTCTTGAGACTGTTCACGAGGAGTCGGACCTCCATAGTCACCCGGAGGGGGAGGGATCATCCACCCTCAAATCTACTCTAAAGGAGGCTATCGCTGATGAGGTCTACAATGTTATGCAGAATGTGTTACTCTCAGTGGTGATTGAGGTGATTAAAGCAGTTAGGGATGGGGAGAAAGCTGAGAAGGAGGGGAAGGAAAATGAGAAGAATTCAGGGAAGTCCACTGGGAGGACTAAAGAATCTGAAAAGGAGTCAGCAAACCCTAAGGTGGTACTTCATGATGATGACAGTGATGAAGAGTCTGAAAAAGAGACTACTAAGGGGTGTAACTATGGGGCATTTCAAAGGTGCAAGCCCCCGACCTTTGACGGTAATGGCAATGCTACTGCCGCTCATCATTGGGTCAGAGAGATGGAAGCGGTACTGGAAATTAGTGAGTGTGGGGAAAATCAAAAAGTTAAGTTTGTCACTCATTCTTTCATCGACTCAGCGTTGTGCTGGTGGGACAATATTGTCCAGGCTGAAAGAAAGCGATCGATAGCCAAAATAAGGTGGTTTGAGTTGAAAAAGTTAGTGCTGGAGGAGTATTTTCCCCATCGGGAATTAGATAAGATTGAGAAGGAGTTCTTGTATTTGGAGGCTGGGAACATGACTTATCAAGAGTATACCTCCAAGTTTAATGAGCTTGCAAGACTTGTGCCAGACATGGTGACTCCTACATCCAAGAAGATCAAAAGATATATACAGGGTTTGCCTGTGGATATCAGGAGGCACATGATTGCAGCCAGACCAGACACGTTTAGGTCTGTGGTGGATTTAGCTGGGAGGTTGTACGGTGAGAGGGACCCAATGCTCGTGCAGAAGAAGGTGGAGAAATGGAATGGGAACAAGAATGGAAATGGGAAGAGGTTCGGAGGTGATAACTTCAGGAGTGGAGAGAATAGGATGAGGGTTGAGAATCAGTTAGGGAGACGGGGAAATACTGGTGAAGGAGATGCTTGTAGAAAATGTGGAAAAGGTCATTCGGGGGAGTGTAGAGTTGGGACTGGAAAATGTTTTAAATGTGGGGGTGAGGGCCACTATGCTAGGGATTTCAAGGCGGTGAACTGTTACTAGTATGGCGAGATGGGACATATGGGGAGGGACTGCAAGAAAGAAAAACCAGGAGGATCAGGAATGGTTAAAGCTGGAGATAAGGGAAAGGGTGACAGTTTGAAGGCAAAGGCGAGGGCATTCAACATAACTCACGCGGAGGCCAGGGCAGATCCAGAAGTAGTTTTAGGTATGTTTCTAGTAGACCATGAATGTGCTTCAGTGCTCTTTGATTCTGGTGCTAGTAGGAGTTTTGTGTCTGCTGCATTTTGTCGTGTGTTGCATGATAAGAGTAGAATGTTAGATGAGCCTTTCTATAGAAACAGCCGTTGGTAAGTCCACTAAGGTAACTAAGGTGGTTGAGGATTACCTGATAGAGTTAGAAGATTGTAAGTTCCCTACTAGGTTGCATGTTATGGCCTTAAGAGGTTTTAATGTGGTGTTAGGCATGGATTGGTTAGCTAGCTATGAAGCCAATATAGTATGTAGCAAGAAGGTAATTCGTCTAATAGCGCCCGATGGTAGATCTGTTACAGTTCGTGGGGATAAGGTGTGTTGTGTACCGAAGGTCGTGTCGATGATCATAGCTAAAAAGTACTTGAGACGTGGGTGTAGCGCTTACTTGGCCTATGTGAAAGATGTGGATGCGCCAGAGTCACAATTGTCAGACGTGCTAGTAGTGCGTGAGTTTCCTGACGTCTTTCTTGAAGACATGACAGGTGTGCCGCCTGACCGCAAAATCGAATTCCAGATTGATTTACTACCGGGAGCACAACCCGTCGGTAAAGCACCGTATCGATTAGCTCCTTCGGAAATGGTAGAACTGAGGGACCAGTTGCAAGATTTATTAGATAAGGGCTTCATCCGACCGAGGTATCTCTCCATGGGGTGCTCCGGTTTTATTCGTCAAGAAGAAAGACGGTAGCATGCGGATGTGCATTGACTATCGCGAGCTTAATAAACTAACTGTAAAGAACCGGTATCCGTTACCAAGGATCGACGACCTGTTCGATCAACTTCAGGGTGCCAGCTGGTTTTAAAAGATAGACCTGCGGTCTGGTTACCACCAACTGAAGGTGAAAGAACAAGACATTCCTAAGACAGTGTTTCGTACGCGTTATGGACACTACGAATTTCTCGTCATGTCCTTTGGATTAACCAACGCGACAGCTGCCTTTATGGACCTTGTGAATCGGTTATGTCGACCGATGTTGGATAAATCGGTAATAGTGTTCATCGATGACATCTTGATTTATTCAAAAAGTGAAGAAGAACATCTCGATCATATTCGAGAAGTATTGGAGATGCTCAGAAGCAAGAAGCTATATGCTAAGTTCTCTAAATGCGCATTTTGGCTTCGAGAAGTTCAATTTCTGGGTCATGTGGTTAATCCCGAGGGGATCAGGGTGGACCCTACAAAGGTTGAAGCGGTGATGCAATGGGAACCTCCAAAGACGCAATTTGAGATTCATAGTTTCTTAGGCCTGGCAGGTTACTATAGGAGGTTTATCCAAGATTTCTCCAAGATAGCTTCTCCTTTGACTAAGCTGACCCGGAAGGACGTAAAGTATGAATGGGGTACTCATCAGGAGAACTCCTTCCTAGAACTAAAGATGAGGTTAACTCAAGCCCCTGTCTTGACGTTACCTGAAGGGAACGAGGATTTGGCAATCTACTCGGATGCCTCGTATGCAGGATTGGGTTGCGTGTTGATGCAACGAGGGAAGGTGATAGCCTATGCTTCTAGACAATTAAAGGTCCACAAGGCCAATTATCCTACCCATGATTTGGAGTTGGCTGCGATGGTGTTTGCATTGAAGATTTGGAGGCACTACCTGTATGGAGTGAAGTGCACCATATTCACTGATCATAAAAGTCCGAAGTATTTCTTTGAACAAAAAGAACTCAACATGAGGCAGAGGAGGTGGTTGGAACTAATCAAGGATTATGACTGCGAAATTCATTATCATCCAGGCAAAGCGAATGTGGTTCTGACGCCCTTAGCCGGAAGGGACGACCCGAACCAATTAGGGTGAGGGCTTGCCAGATAATCATGACGCCTGATGTTATGACACATGTCACACCCCAACCTTGACGGCGGAAACGTCGAGATGTGAGGGTTAAGATTGTTCACAATCACATAACGCTAAATTTAAATGTAAATATTAAAATTACAAGTTTCAAAGGCATAACAAACATAAGTCTCAAACATGAAATAAGTTCCAAACAAAATAAAACATTACATAAACATTTTATGTATTAAACTAGGTCCAAGTTCTAGTTTTATTGCAAGCTTCAAAAGACCACTTTAAACTTGGGGGTTACGTGAAACATGATAAAAATAAAAGGTCAACTACAAATAGTTGGTGAGTTTCCAAGGTTTTTATACATAATATGATAAAGTTACAAGTAGCAATTCATGTCATAGGTCATAAGTTAGTAAGGTTATAGAACACATATTGTTACAACCAAACCTCGACTTGATTACAAGTATAAAATATTGGCTAAGTGTATTTGGTTCCCATGATGAACAAGCATACGTCATCAGAAGTCGGCAATACATCGACTTTAGCACCAAATAGGCTTGTCAGGCCCAAAGATCTAAGACGTCACCATGCTAGCAATAGTTAATGATTGTAAACAAAATATGTATCTCATATAAGACTTACAATAACACAAATAACCATGACAAAAAGGTAAAGATGAATTGCATGTGCAATACAAGTATCAAGATGTTTACAAGTGTAAGTTTATAAAGTTAACATGTTTCACCCCAAAGGTGTAAAATAAAGTAAAAAGGGGCAAGGAAACTCACATGACGAAATAAGTATAAGAATGAAGATTGATAAGATTAATAATAAGTGTTGTTCCAAGATGAAACGTCACAAGG
>BJCM01266595.1:0-10601 GCA_018326385.1 Flaveria bidentis | reverse complement strand
GGAGTTGATTCAACTGGAATGGATGATTCCAAGTTAGTCATATCCATTGTTGTAGACTGATCCAAACCACATTGAGAGTTTAGGAAGTATTCAAACTGTTCAACATTTGGTGTTGAATGATCTTCCGTAGGTTGAATATCAGTAGCATCATGAGTGTCTTCCGTAGGAGCTGTAGGGGCTTCTCCGAAATTATTTTGTTCTTCCATAGGAGTTACAGGAACTTCTCTGAATGATAAGTGAGGACTTGATGAAACATTTCCAATGTTTGTTGCATCCACTTGAGAACATGGAACAGTTGCAGTGACAACATTCATATTTCTAGATGCACACTGTATATCTGCGGATGTAGTGTCAGCAACTGCTGATGAAGTGTTTCCATCTGAGGATGTGTGTATCCTTGGAGGATCAGTAGATAATGTCACTTCCTTCATATTAGGTGGAACAAATGGATAGCATCTATCATCAGATCCTGCATTGTTCAAATAATCATAGTTAAATGACTCTGTTAAAGGATCTATATCAAACAACCATGATGATCCTTTAAGTGATTTAGTACAGATTCATCAAAAGATACATTAGGATTTTTTTCCACAACGTTATGTTGTGGAATATAGATCCTACAAGATTTAGATGTTGAAGAATATCCAACAAAGAAACGATCATAGACTTTTTTTGAAAATTTTCCCAATGATTCTTTTATGTTAAAACATATGCATGACATCAAAAAGCTCTAAGATATCCTATGTAAGGTTTTCTTTTAACTCACAGCTCATAAAGTGTTTTGTTATGTTCTTGGACAATTAATGTTCTATTTTGAACATTGCATGCAGTATTCACTGCCTCAACCCAAAAGGTGATAGGCAATTGTGAGTCAGCTAGCATTGTTCTGGCTACTTCAGTAAGTGTTCTATTTATTCTTTCAGCAACTCTATTCTGTTGTGGAGTTCGTGGTGCATTGAATTGTCTTGCTATACCATTAGTCCTGCAAAAGAAATCCAAGTCAAAATTGACAAATACAGTACCATTGTCACTCCTAAAATTTTTAACTTTTACATCAAGTTGATTCTCAATCTTGATGACAAAGTTCATTAATGTTTTTGATGTTTCAGTCTTTTGTTTTATGAAAAAGACCCATGTAAACCTAGTGAAATCATCAACAATCACCAAACAATATTGTCTCTTTCTAATGCTCATCACATTGGTAGGACCAAACAGATCCACGTGAAGCAATTTGAGAGGTGTAGTATTTGTATTTATATTTTTGGATTTTTGAGACACTATATGTTGTTTTCCTTTATAACAAGAAGAACAACGAGTTGAGCAATGAAACTCTTTCTTTGGCAATCCAATGACTAAGTCCTTTTTCACAAATTTTTTCATGTTCTACATGTTAGAATGGACAAGCCTTCTATGCCACAATTGAGATTCATCTTCTGATGACTTAGATAGAAGGCATGTTACATGTCTTGTGAGTGAGGTGTTGTTCATGTCCAAAACATAAATGTTTCCTTTTCTTAATGCTTTTAGAAGGACCCAATCTTCTGGAACAGAAAAATATGGCTTAAGAATCTAACAGTTAGTGTTATCAAATAATATGGTATAATTTTGATCACAAATTTGAGACACACTCAGTAGATTATATTGTAAATTTTCACAATAGTTTACTTTCTCAAACTTGAGCACACCATTTGTTACCATTCCTTCACCAACAATTTTACCTCCCTTCTTATCCCACCAAATGCCACATAAGAAGTGTTTTCATGTTTGAAGTCATGGAGAAGAGAACAGTTTCCTGTCATATGCCTGGAACAACCACTGTCAACATACCACTTGTTGTCATGTAACACACGATTACTTATAAAAGACAAAGAAAGAAGAATAAAATGAAGAAAAAGAAAGAAAAGATATGTTACCCAAGTTAAGGGGTAAAAAGTGTCCAAAAGGACAAAAAGTTTAAAAGTTGGTGATAAAGGTGGTATGGCCGCCCTTGAGCCTACACACACACTCAACATTCGGATGTTTTAGAGAGAGAAAGTGCAAAATTCGAATTTTGAAGAACAAGAGCAGAAGATTGAATTCAAGGTAAGAATTCGTGTGTTTAAGATGTTCTTAACTGGTTTCATCCTCGGTTGTGTGCTTATATATGTTGTGTGTGTTTGGTTTTGTGTGTTTGGTGGGTTTTAGGTGTTTGAGCTCAATTTGCAAACGGGTTTGAAGAAGTCTTTCCCAAAGAGTGGCAAAGGTGAGTTCTAGAACCCCTCTTTTAGATGTTTTTAACTGTTTTGGGACTGGAAATGCATGTATTAATATTTTTATAAGTTGGGTTTCTACACCCGTATGTATGTATGTATGTGTGTATCTTGCGGGTGGGGTTTGATTTTGGGCTATGTTTATGTTTGATGATATTATGGTTGTGTTTCTAAAGCTTATAATGTATTATTTACGCTTAGAACATGATAGGTGAGGTTTGGGGACTGAAATTTGATGTTTAGGTGTGAATAGGGCTGCTCATGCGCCCAAATAGGGCTCACGCGCCTAAGTTTTAGAATTTGCCTAAGTGTTCCTAATGCGGATGAACAAGTTAATGTGGATGAACATGTTAATGCGAATGATCAACATGTTAATGCGGATGAACAACATGTTAATGCGGATGAACAACATGTTAATGCGGATGAACATGTTAATGCGGATGAGTGAAGGAAATGGGATGAGTAAAGGAAATGTGGATGAGTAAAGGAAATGCGGATGAGTAAAAGAAATGTGGATGAGTAAAGGAAATGCGGATGAGTAAAAGAAATGCGGATGAACAAAAGAAATATGGATGAACATGTTAAAGCGGATGAACAAGTTAATGCAGATGAACAACATGTTAATGCAGATGAACAACATGTTAATGTGGATGAAAAACATGTTAATGCGGATGAACAACATGTTAATGCGGATGAACAAGTTAATGCGGATGAACATGTTAATGCGGATGAATAACATGTTAATGCGGATGAACAACATGTTAATACGGATGAACAACATGTTAATACGGATGAACAACATATTAATGCGGATGAACAGGTTAATGCATATGAGTAAAGGAAATGCGGATAAGTAAAGGAAATGCGGATGCGTAAAGGAAATGCGAATGAGTAAAGGAAATGCGGATGAACAAAAGAAATGCGGATGAACAAAAGAAATATCAATGAACAAAAGAAGTACGGATGAACAAAAGAAATGCGGATGAACAATAAGAAATGTGGATGAACAAGAGGAAATGTGGATGAAGACTTAGTTTATTTTCTGAATTTCGGGGAAAAATGCACATGTAGGTTTTGACTTGGGAGGTTGCCGGGGTTCATGTAAGTTGACTTTTTGAGGTCATAGATGATATGATGGGCATGAATGATGATGTGTGATTGATGATTTGTGATTAATGATGTTATGCTTATGTATGATTGAATGTTATGATCTGTTATGTTCCTTATTACGTATGATGATGTGACTTTATATGGTTTGATATTGTTAATGAACGTAAAGTATTATCTTAATGAAAGTGAAAGATTCAAGATAATGAATGTGGAACATAATGAATGAGTGAATGAAAAGCCTTGCAAGCAACTGAAGGGAGGTTCACAACTCTTTGAGAGTTGTTACCTTGTGTGTGTCTACAACGTGTGATTTTGGCTAACTCATAAGGGTTCATACACAGAGTAAGAGTTTAGTCTTTGTGACTGCTCCAACAACGTGCAATTTCCTAATTACTGTGTGTTATACAACATGCGATTTTAGCAAACCCATAAGAGTTCACACACACAGGGGGAGTCTGTTCTAGTGACCACTCAATACGAGCGATATGAGCGATATGCGTGGACATGTAAAATGTACTAAATGAACGATGCTGAAGATAATAAATATTACCTTGGTGTATGTACGATGTTTGATCACATGCGATAGTAATGAAAATGTTTTAACGAATGGAAGGTAATGCAATGTCTTTATAAAACTAGAACTCACTTAGCAACACTGACTTTTTATACATTTTCCAGTTGGCATGTGAGCATTGCTGAGGATGGCATAGGGAAGTTACTTGGCATTTTTGTATGTCATTCTTTTGTTTAATGTTTCCGCGTTGTAATGCGAAAAAATGAAATTGTGTAACGAATGTGGTATTATTTTGCAATAGCATTTTTAATAAAAATGTTGTTTTTAATGTTTCTTCTGCAACGTTTATTTCAAGTTAATGTATTTATATGTTTTATGAGCGATGATTGGCCAGCTGTAAGCATCCCGGGAACGGGGCCTTACATGTCAGCTCTCCAAGATTGTTCCTATATTCAGAAAGAAATCAGTTAGAAATGCCAATCCAAGCCTTAATGATCTTAGGTTTGCCAGCAGTGTCTAAAATAGTTACTCCTTTTTGAATAAGTCTTGAAGTTTTTGTTTTAGTTTTGTTTGATTCATTCTGAGTTGTTTTAGGAGATGAGGATTCTATTGAAGATGATGTTGAAGAATAAGGTCATGGTTTCTCAAATTCTTCTTCACTTAACTTATTTTTGTTGGTTTGAGGCTTTGGTTTTGATAATGAATTTTGATTATTGAATGTTTCACTATCTTTTGATTTTGAATGAGATATATGAATTCCCTTTTCAAAATTATCAAAGAATGCATCATCAGCCTTTATTTCCTTTTCAATCAAATCCATCCTTTTATGAGGTGTTTTTGATTGCTGGAATGTTGTTCTTTTCTTCAAAGGATGAACGTCAGTGGATGTTTTCTCCTTTAATTTTGGATTTTGTTTTTGTTGAGAATTCTTGATTTTTGAATCTTTTTCATAATCAGTAGATTGGGTGTCTAATTCAGCTTTATTTGATTGTTTCTTCTTTATGCCTTTTGTCGTGTTCTTTTTGTTGTAATAACATTCCTGAGTTGGATGGTTATTTTTGTTACAGATAGCACAATGTTTGTTGAAGTAGCAGTCAGATGTCATGTGATTGTTCATATTGAAAATAGAACAATAACTACTAAAGTAATAATTTCAGTATTATGGTTATTCATGTCACACCATTTGCAATACATCTTATCTTATTCTTTGTCAGAATCAGTTAATTTCTTTTTATTCGCCAACTTCTGAGGCTTTGCATCCTTTTTCAGTTTTGAAGTTGAATTTTCCTCTTCCAGCTTGTGAAGCTTTGATTTGTTTGTTGCTGACTTCCTCTTATGTAGATTATCCGTTGATTTAGTATTAACTTCTACCGAAAAGGATTTCTTCTTCCGTAGATCTTGTACAGAAGAAAGGTTCTTTTTCCGCTAATGATCAGCTGACAACCTTTTCTATTCCTTTTTCACGGATGATTTATGTCTTTCCTCAGTAGATGCACACTTTTCATTCACTTCATTTGAAGATTTTTGTTGCTGATGTAGCTCTTGAAGACCTTCATTTAATTGAGCTATTCTCTTGTAGATGGTCTTCAGTATGTTTCTTTGTTTAGGAGGATATAGAAACATTGTTTCTTCAAGCACTTTTGGGAAATTGTTTTCAAAAACAATATTCTTACCCTTGTTCAGAAGATCATCATCATGTTCATCAGAATCATCCAAGTCATCACAGTCATCAAAGTCAAATTCTGAATCCTTTTGATTAATCTTGTCTGATTCAGAAGACTCAGTTTCATTCACCTCAGATTTATTATTAATGTTTTGTTGATTAGAACTTGTTTCTACATTGGTGCTTGGCACAAAATGACTTGTCAAGTTATTTGTCATTGATTCAGGGAAAGGAGTATAATTAGTGTTGATAGGAGGTACCATAACATTATATCCCAACCCAGACCTGTTCTTTGATTCAATATGAGAATTTAATAATTTCTCATACTGCTGAGATGGCAGTTGAGCTTCTGAAGTTTGACTTCTGTTGATGCATGATCAACCATGGATTTGGTTAAGGAAGTGGTCAGATGCTCAACTTGTGCCTTTAAACTATAATTTTCAAAAACAATTTTATCTAAATCCTTTTGTAAAGAGTTAACTTTTATTTGATATAATTTATGTTCTCTCACATGAGATTCAATCAAAATCGCTGTTTCTTTAACTTTATCAGCCAATTGTGAGCATGGACTCTATATCTTTCTACTTCCTCAACACATATTGAGGAATATAACATTCTTTTACCTCACTTGCCATAGGTGGAACTTGGTTTTCCATGTTAGCCATTAAAGCTTCATTTTCTTCCAAGACTTCCTTTTCATACATACTCTAGTCATAGGTTCCATCTTAAAAAATGATCAGCCTAGATTCTTTTGAGTTGCTTGTTCCTGCTGATGTATTAGTGGCTTGGTAAGTTGTGGTTGCTTGAAGGATCTTTGAGATGATGATGTTTGTTTAGACTGATGTTGCTGATGTTGTATTGAGTCAGAATTTTATTGATTGCATTCTCTAGAAAAATGTCCATAGAGATTGCACTTGAAGCATCTTACCTTTGACTTATCAACACCAATCCGTGATGATTTACTTGCAACAGCCAAATTCTTGTTTCTTCTGAGATATTGTTTTGCTCTATAAGGAATCATAGCCATTTGCCATTGTAGATTCTTCTCCTCCACTACATTTGGAGGTAGTTCTTCCGAGTCTTGTTAGCACATGTTGGAAAAAGTTAATGAGCTTCCTAGGTAAGTTTGAAAATTTGAACTAAAAGCTGCAAAAGATGCTTTTTGTTCTTCAGAGTCTCATATGACAGTGTTGGACTCTGATTGATTGCCGATTGAAGGCTTTTTTGATGATGTATCTCCTTGATCATCATTTCTTCCTTTCCCTTTTCTTGACTTACTATGAGAAGATTTCTTAGGTTATTTTGAAGCATAGAAACTTACTTCCTTTTCATCTTCACTCAAAGTACAAGAGTTATCATCATCATTGTTGGAAATAAAGGCACTTCCAGCACTCCTTGTTTCTTTAAAGTGATATGGTTATACATGAGTTCTCACACCCTTGTTTCTTGATTTCTCATCCATTTCAAGAGCCTCAACTTTAGCTACTAGAGTATCTAAACTAGTTGTTTTGAGGTCCATGGTGTTCTTGAACATAGATAGAGTTTGCTTCCAACTTTCTGGTAAAGTATGGAGCATCTTCTTGTTTAATTCCTTATTTGTGTATTTCAACTCCAAGATATTCATCTCTGTAACAAGTTGCATAAACCTATGGAGTTGTTAAGGAATTCAATCACCCTCAATACGATGAAATGTTTCATATTGTGAACGAAGGTGTCCTTCCTAATGCTTCGGATTTCATCACTCCCTTCACAAAGTGTATGAACAATCTTCCACAAGGAATTTGTTGTTTTATAATTCTCACACCTGATTAATATTTCCTCAGGTAAAGCCATACTAAGCAAGATGTATGCTTTAATATCAACTTTAACCTTCTTAACATCATTAGGTGGCAAATCATTTGTTATTGAGACCCATGCGGTCCTTCTGTTATTGAGACCCATAAGTTAGAATCTATAAAATTGACATGATTCCTGAACTTGATTTTCCAGGATTTAAAATATGCTTTGTTTCCAACTTTGGAGGTTGGTAAGATGATCCACCAAAGTTGTTCATGATAAGTTAAGATCTAATATTTTAACTAATGAATTTGTTCAATAAATAAGAAAATTTTATCAATATCGATCAATATCCAAGATCTGTTATTCAATTGATTTGAATATTGATCCAAGTTAATAAGCAATATAACTATACTTGTTGAACGACAATTCACTGATCACACAAAAATGATTTTCTCAAAAGAAAAACAATAGATCTAATCAGTAAAAACTAACAAATCTAGTGAATTCAACAAACAATTAAACACAAATAACGTTGATAGATCAATTGATCTAAATCAATGGGCACTAGGCTCTGATCTCCTGAGAGTCCTGGGATCGCAATCAGGAATTATCAGCGTTAATTGAAAGTCAAATTAACGTTTGCGGAATGAACGTTAAATTGGTTTAATTGTTTTTATTAATTTCAAAATCAATAATGATTAATACTTAAGTTGAAAGCAATAAATAGCACACAATTAATGATTAGACAAAAATTCAATTCAAACGTATTTCATTAAAACTTGTTAATGATTACAAATAACAATGAATGATAGAATGATATTGATTTGAATGGTTGATGATGTGACGGCTGCTAGGGTTTTGGTTTGTGTGATTTGATGTGATGTTTGGTTGTTGTATTTTTGCTTGGATGTTTACCGTCGAAGCCGTCTTCTTGATTTGAAACCTAGGATCCATATTTATTGACAATAATATTTCTGCTAAAGAAACACCAGATCTCTTAGGATTTGGAATTGTTTATGCTAAGGAATCACCGGATCTCTTGGGATTCGCATAACTGCCTTGTTGACTTGTTGACTTGTAACACTTGTATTATTTAAATACAAATGTTTGGACTCCACAGGAATATTGTTTTCCGTAGATATTTGTTCTTCTGCAGGAATATTGTTCTTCCGAAGCAATCTTGTTCTTCCATCCTCAGAGCTAGTTGTTCATCCGTAGAAAATCTTCGGATGTATTTTACTGGTAAGAAACATATCTACGGAAGAATAAAATGTTCATACGTATATGTTTCTTACACTTGGTGAATCTTACCAATTATAATGTTTTCCCTGCAAACATACATATATCAACACACATATATGGGTTAACCTATACGTTTAATGCATATATAATAATGAATTACAAGTATTCATTACAAATATTAATTCAAGTTCTAAGACTATACAAAATGGACTAGATCTATTGATCCTAGATCTAACAGCTACAACATCTCTATCTTGAGAATAATTAATATGGTTCAAGTATGCACAAATTTTCCATCTTTAACTTTTTTCCAATTGTCAAATCCTTTAACTGTAAATGCATCATAACCGTTCAATACATTAGGTTTATCATTAAACAAATAAAAAAGAAGACAATATGAAGCATTTGTTGTTAACTAGAAAAAATCTTGAACCAAGAGTATTGAAATCTATGATTCCTTTTATCATTAGGATACTCTTCAAGATGAATTTGGAATGGTCCCAAATTTAAATGAGCTCGTCTTACTTGTTCCCTCACACTAACTTGATAATCATACAATCGTCTTCGTTTAAGGGGGCTCTTTCAAGATTATTAAGATCAACTTGGTTAGCATTTGATTCTTTTGATAAAGGAACTTCACAGGCATGATGCTCTTGTTGATTTATATGCTTTTTCGACTCACTAGTTGAGGTTTATTAACGTTTCTCATTTGCATCATCAATTTTTCCATTAACATCATTTCTTTTGAAAAAAGAATCAATAGTTTTTCCCTTTCCCATGATATATCAATCTAAATTCAACAAAAAATCAACAATTACTCATACATTCAAAACCCTTAAAAATCAAAATTTAATCATTCGTTCAACAAAAAATCAACAACTAGTCATACATGATACATTCAACAATTGTCCAAAACCCTTAAAATCAAAATATAATCATTCATTCTTTAATCATTCATAAACTCTAAAAACCCCAATTCAAAACCCTAACAAGGATCATAGAAAATTTTTCAGATTAACCATTAATGTGTCAAAACGCAACGGATTTATAATCAAAGAAAATATTTTAGATTAGTTAATATATATATATATATATATATATATCAAATACATGTGAAATACAAAACCCATTAACAAGGATATTTATATGAAAGAACATGCTATCAAACAAACATTCAAAGCAATAAATACTGCCTCTTAGAACTCGTGGATGAAGAGGGAAGAGGATGATTGAAAGCAAAATCTCCAAAGTAGAAGAACTCAAGAGGTGATACCCACAAGCCTTTCCAAGACACCTACTTGTTAGGTAGTAAAAACACCAAGTTTCTTCTCTTCTTGAAGATCCGAAAATCCAAAGCAGAAAAACTGAATTTTCAGCTTACAAAACTATTTTCAGCCAAGTGAGAGAGAGAGGATTATTGCTTGAGTGTGTGTAGGAGAAACTGCAATCAATGGAGAAGAGTGTTTGAGTGCAAGTGTGTAGAAAAGGTTACAAGGAACAAGACAAACCTTGTCCTAATGCCCCTTCACTTGGGCGGCCGAAACCTCTCCAAAAATGGGTTTCCCCCTCAATTCTTTTGTTTTTATAAAAGACACTCTTAACCCATTGTTTTATAAAATTAAAACCCTTTTTAATTTTATAATACTAACACATTTGTATTTGTCTTTGTTTAACTAACTTAAATAATGAGACAAATAACTTCTCATAAACAAATTATCCACATAATGTTGTTCATTTACAAAAGCAATGATTTAGAAAACCCATTTTCTAAATTGGTGTTTAATATTTATTTGTATGATCTTATTTACGAATGAATATTTATGGTGTTTGTTTGGCTTGTTATTGGGTATGACCCGACTTGGATCATAACGTACTAACCACATCAATCTTGTATGTGTCTTAGGCATAAAAGATCCAACAATCTCCCACTTGCATAAGATTCATAGAATATTGATGCAAGCAGTAAATACCGCCTAACAACGGTTTACTACCCTTAATACGTATGACTACGTGCCATTCAATAACATCATCTCCTTCAAGTACC
>BJCM01266593.1:0-20753 GCA_018326385.1 Flaveria bidentis | reverse complement strand
CTTATGAACCAGGAATCTCTCCTATCCACGGCCGATATGGGATATGTGTAGGGTGTCACAAGCACCCCCAGTTTGGACTCATCGTCCTCGATGAGCCTGATAAGTCACCATCCTTGGTAAGGTATGTCCTACACCCTGAACGACACAGGAGTGGCTCTGATACCATTCTGTCACACCCGACCCCTCACATCAACAATTTTTTCAATTTTGTCCATGAGGAGCTAACGGATTTGCTTTTGAATGCCCGGGTGAAACTTCCCAGGGAGGTCACCCATCCCTGGATTGCTCCCACCTGAGCACGCTTAACTGCGGAGTTCTCCTCTCATCCACAGACAATACGCCCAAAAAGCATTGTTGACGTTAGAGGCAGGACATTCCTTATGAACTAGATATCTCTCCTTTCCAGGGCGGATGTGGGATATGTGTAGTGTGTCACAAGTTCATATCTAAGTAGTGCATTGTAACAGATAGCTAGTCTATTAAGAATAAATATTAATTCATAGTAATTTCTCAATTGAAGCTGACTGTGATAAGTTGTTGCCTCCTGTCATGAGTTATCAGGTCGTGACAAAATTCTTTAGGACAAATTGCACCCGGTTGACCTCGAGTCACACAGGTGGGGCTCGTCAGACCCAGTAGTACTACCCAAATTTCCCCGCTATTCAATATTAACAATTCGAAAGTGTGAGAACTTTTCCAAGGTAAACAACACTATATTAATATTATACACAACTTAAACATATATAAAGTGTTTGTAAATTACCAGTATGCTATCTCCCCCAAAAGAGATTAAATAAAGAGTGGGCATGAACTCACCTGATATGCGTAACAACTATTTAGGATTTACTTTGGAAGCAAGAGTGGACAGACAACTTTCAGAGGTTACCTAGATCATGTAAGTACATGAGTACATGTAAACAGAGAACATGTGGAACCCTATGCACACTACAACCAAAGACTCAAGGTTTCAGAAAATAGACACGTTTGACTCAATTGACCCGTTTGACCCGTTGGTGACATCATGAGTTATAATTCAATTAAGCAAACATGAACATATAACATACATGGTTAACATTCAAATGGATAACATGAGGTGCTATATTACCCAATGCATTACTTAGATCATCATACCACTAAATATCATCCAAGTCATGCGAATCTAAAACATTAACATGCCCACCAGTTACAACATAACTAACACGCCACACAAATATCAAATCACGCACTACATGCAATGTGGAGCCACTCACGACTTCACATCCTAAACTCTGCCAATCCTACTAAGTAGGGGCCTCAGGTTCGCACGTGTGTATGATGATCACAATCATATTCATTAACCATGTTCATTGCATTCCACATACACCGCAATAATTAATTTCCAGTCCCAAACATGATGTCTTAACTACTAGTCAACCATCAACATCATACATGATCATTAAAGTCCATACATCACCCATGATCATCCAAGCATTCCATACAACTAAATTAACATATTCTATCACATTAGAAATCATCCATGAACATACTAACATGCTCCCAATATCCCAAACATGCTCAAACTATTAGTTTTCAAACTTTGTGCAAATAAAGTTTCCCTTATGGGAAAGCACATCCCAAAATCTATCAAACACCCAATGTATTCATAAATTCATTAATAATACACCAATTCAAGTTCATATCAACATCTAAACATGATCAACAACATCCAAACATAATAATTCACTAACCTTCATGATCAAAAGTTTCTACATTTGGAAATCTATGAACTACAACATTCATTCCTAGTTTTCTAGCATCCATATCATCAATCTATCATACATACATCATCATAAACCCTTCAACAACATCAATCCATCATCAAATCATCATATCATGAAAATAAAGTTACTATTATTAGTAACCTATGAACACAATGCAAGATCAATGTAATCTAGCATTCATACAACCTACTAATCATCATATAATCATCATACAATCATCAATCTCATATAATCACATCAATTTTCGAATTAGGGTTTATCATAAATCAAAGTTCATGAACAATTCATCAAAAACGTATCATTCTTGCATAATCGATGTTAACTAACATGTATACAATCTAACTAACATGATAGCATCATCAATTGACCAAAATTCGACATTATGAACACCTATACACGAATTAGGGTTCGGCCAAATAGAAAACTCCTCAAAACTTGTAAAATTCTAACCTTTAAACGTGTAATGGCTTGTATTTGATGATTCTAACTTGTTGCAACCATTGAAATCGATCAAATCCGATGCTTTCTTGCTTGTTCTTGGTTGAAATCGCAAAGGGAGGGGGTATGGAATGAAGTCGCGGCCGATGGGTGTGGGGGGCTAGGGTTTTGTTTTATTTAATTTAATTTTGCATAATTACCATTTAAGCCCTTGTTGTTTGTATTTTTATAAAAATTAGCTTTTAACTCCTTTTTAAAAGTGTTTATAACTAAGTTATTAAGAATATAGACTCATAGTCACAATTATATATTTTATTTATATAAAACTCAACACATACGAATTAATACACATGTTTCCACGTTACGCGATTAATTTCCACAATGAACATTTAAATCGCGTAAACACATAAACATAACACAACAATCACATAATCAGTTAAATTATCATTAATTTAACATTATTAATTATTATTAGGTCACCAATGTTAAACCACAACTAGTGCGTGCTCAAGAACGTGTATGCAAGACGTAACGGAACTAAGGGAGTTTGGTAACGTAAAATTACCGGATGTCACTTTATCCCCATGTTGAAAGAATTTTCGTCCCGAAAATTGCATTACATGGTCAGTGTTCCATCACTGGTCTACTGCATTGGCACACAGAAACCAAAATCGAGTGAGTTTTGGATGAGTTGTCACATCATCCCCACGTTGAAAGAAATTTCATCCCGAAATTTAAATCAATACCTTCGTCTGCTGGCTTCGTCTTTTCAAATAGTTGAGGGTACTTAAGCTTCATTTGATCTTCTCGTTCCCACGTGAATTCTGGTCCACGTCGCAAATTCCAACGGATTTTGACTACGTGAATTCTGGTCCACGTTGCAAATTCCAACGCAAATTTCAACGGTCCATCACCTCGACTGGTTCTTCAATAAAGCGTAATTGTTCATCCAATTCAACTTCTTCTAGTGGTACGACCATTGTTTCATCAGTTAGACACTTCTTTAGGTTCAACACATGAAATACATCATGGATTCCACTTAGCGAATCAGGTAGGGCTAGTCGATAGGCCACTGGATCTATTCTTTCCACTATTTCAAATGGTCCAACGTACCTCGGATTTAGCTTTCCTCGCTTGCCAAACCAAACTATGCCTTTCCATGGTTAGACTTTCAACAAAACCTTGTCACCAACCTGAAACTCTAAAGGTTTCCGTCTCTTATCAGCATAAATCTTTTGTCTGTCTCGCGCTGCAGCCATACGGTTTCGTATCTGCACAATCTTCTCGGTTGTCTCATGAATTAACTCGGGACCTGTTAGCTGACTATCACCAATTTCTACCCAGCAACTGGTGATCTACATTTTCTCCCATACAGCGCCTCGAAAGGTGCTGCCTGTATGCTAGTATGAAAACTGTTGTTATAAGAAAACTCCACCAATGGCAAGTGAATTTCCCAGTAATTCCCGAAGTCAATCACACAAGCACGTAGCATATCCTCCAACGTCTGTATGGTACACTCACTCTAGCCATTCGTCTGTGGATGATAAGCAGTACTCATATCCAATCGTATACAAAGAGATTTCTGTAGTGATTGCCAGAAGTGTGACGTGAAACGAGCGTCACGGTCAGAAATAATTGAGATCGGTACACCGTGTCTCGAAACTATCCCTTTAAGGTACAATCGAGTTAATTTCTCCATCTTGTCAGTTTCCTTAATTAACAATGATTTTTAGGCGTATTGGTTGTGGATGAGAGGAGAACTCCACAATTAAGCGTGCGCAGGTGGGAGCAATCTAGGGATGGTGACCTCCCTGCGAAGTTTTCACCCGGGCAACCAAAAGCAAATTTGTGAGCTCCTCGTGGGCAAAGCGGACAGTATTGTTGGTATGAGGGGCCGGGTGTTAAAAAATGGTATCAGAGCCACTCCTGTGACATTCAGGGTGTGGGGATACCTCACCAAGGATGGTAACTTCTCGGGCTCATCGAGGACGATGAGTCCAAACAGGGGGTGCTTGTGACACCCTACACATATCCCACATTGGCCGTGGACAGGAGAGATTCCTGGTTCATAAGGAATGTCTAGCCTCTAACATTAACAATGCATTTTGGGCGTATTGGTTGTGGATGAGAGGAGAAGTCCCCAGTTAAGCGTGCTCAGGTGGGAGCAATCCAGGGATAGTTGACCTCACTGGGAAGTTTTTACCTATGCAACCAAAAGCAAATCCATGAGCTCCTCGTGGGCAAAGCAGACAATATTGTTGGTGTGAGGGATTGGTTGTTACAAAAGGGAGCAAAAAGAAGCCAAAAGGCCATATACGAATAAAAGATAGCAATGAGCACATTAATAAAAGATATGTCATAGACATACATACTATATGATAATATTTTCTTCTTTGACAATATGTTATGACACAGGAGGCAAATCAAAAGATAAGGCATGTAAGTCCCTCTTCGCTTGTAAGTCCTAAACGTATTGAGAGGGCAAGACATAAGTCCAACTGGCAGTTAATAAGTCCTACAACTTGTTAATAATTTGTGTTCATAAATATTTCTCATGCTAGTTATGCTTAAAATAGATATTATATAAGACATTAACTAACTATGAGAAAGACTGATTAGAAGTGAAAGATTTAAGTCAAATTGTGGTGACTTGAGTGTTTGAAGCGGGATAGGGTTTTCCAGGACTTTTGACTGTGGGAACCATTAAACTCATATAATTTAATCTAAAAAATATGAATTACAGTGTGTGTGTCTAAGTTAACATGAATTTTAAAGTTTAAAGAGGATTCAATATATTGACATTCAACATAAACAGTCGTGTGTATGATAATGTTGGAAGATGGATAATGATTGATTTCGAAAGAAATATGATCTTGTACATGAAAATTTAACAAAAAGATTTAAGTTAATAGTATATTTTTTCATAAGTAAAGTGTGTTTTTACTTGTTGTTACTTTAGTTTACTTTTACAAAATTTTCAAAATTAAGAGTGTTAGAATAATTGTAAACACTTAGCTAAATATAATCATTTTCATAACAAATCAGAAAGGCTTAATAAAATGACAAAACAAAAGATCATTTTTTTAAAAAAACATCAAAGTTTGTCGTGCGCGAAGTTCACAAGTTGCGCGAAAGGTTCTCTGTGAAACATTTGACTTCTTACACGAAAAGTCAAAGGACTTTAAACAATCCTGTCATGCGACTAGTTCATTATTCGCACAAAATTTCAATAAAATCATTTCTAAAACATTCTAAGTATTGAAACCTGGTCAAATCTAGTGTTAGTGTTCATTAAGGTTGATTATTGATTCCAAAACATTTTATAAGGCATATGGATGTTATTAAACTTGATTTGACTAGGTGGTTAGATTGAGATTCTCACTGGGATTGGATGTTATGATAGAGTTAACGATTGAGTGGCGGAATCAAACAATCAATAAACATTCGATGCAAGAAAATACTCATAAATGCTTGTTTGTATTGGTAAAGGTGATTGATTACAATAAATGCTAGGGTTTGAGCATTAAACAGTAATAATACAACTTGAGAATGTAAGACACAAAATATTCTAATTGTCTATCAACCGTCACCTCATGTACGAGGCTTTCTATTCTATTTATAGGATGAAAAGATGCATTTTTACAAAATGACTAAACTACCCCTGACCTATACATTATAACTAGTCTAAGTCTTCATCATTATTTCATCTGTTCATCCGCATTGGCAAATGCGGATGAGTTGGACTTGATCAGCATTTCTTCTCTTGTCATCCACATTAGTAGTTTGGTCATCCGCATTGAGTAATGCGGATGAACAAATACTTATGCGTATTTGTTGTCTGGGCATCCGCATTTGCAAATGCGAATGAACAAAACTTGTCCGCATATCTCTTTAGGCTATCCGCATTTGTTAACGCAGAAGAACAAACACTTGTCAGCTTTTGTTCTATGTCTTCCGCATTTACTAATGCGGTTAGCCAACACTTGTTCTTCTTAATAGATTCTTCATCTGTATTAGTTATTTGACTTATGGGATTTCCAGCAAAACAATCATCAACTCACCAATTGAATTGGCATGTATGATCCTTTCAGGGTCCAACAATATTCCGCCTAAGGATTATAAACCCTATGTTTTTCAATGGTTTGGTGGTGGTTGAGGTTGTGAGGATTATGTTGGGTCTTGTGGAGGCACTTGAGGTTCTGCTTGTGATGGATCCAAAATTACCTTTATCATGTTGACAAAGTCATTTGCATCTGCCATCTTCTCTCCGTTCAGCACATGTATCTTCATCTGACTCATAGTGTAGATGGCTTCTAATGGTAGTTTCTTAAGAGAAATTGGTTCCCATATGGATACAATAGACAACCCATTTCATGTATCAGTAAAGCTCTATCCACATCAACCTCCAGCTTCACAATGTTTCCCATTTACAAAGGAGTCTTTTTCTTCTTTCACTTTTCTCTTTTGACAATGATTTGATCATATGCCATATTTAGTATTTTAATGCACTTTAAGAAGAAGTGCATGTATTCTTCTTCCATTTTGTTTGCTATTTCTCTAAAGTTTCTGGTGTAGATGTAGTGGATGTATGATTCATCAAGTAGCCTCACCTCATATCCACTAAACAGTCAAATTTATGCACCTTTCTTTCCTCTCCATTTTCTCTCAATTACTAGCTCATAAGTCTTTTCATCATAATAAACATTGGAGATTGGTATGGAGGAATGAGTGCCAGACACCATCTTTCTCTTTAGTGACTTAGTTGGTTTCACTTTAAGCTCTAGAAACATAACTTCCTTTGCTTGTTTAGTCTTTTCTTTTCAAGTGGGTTGATAAAGGATCTATCTTTCCTCATACAGATAGTCTTTAGATATTTGAAGTTGTCAGTTCTTTTGAACTTTCTGAGTATCTCTTCAAACTCATACCCCCTGAACATAGCCTTATGATTTATCAATTCCAAATTGCCTAGTTCCTTTAAGTCATGAATCTCCAGGGCATTTACAAGAGCAGAGTACTCTATAGAGAATTGAACCATCCCTGAGATCCTTTTGACCATGAACATATTCCAGTCACTGTCATACTTCCAGGCAATGATTTTCTGATCAGTCTTGCCCTTGGGAGTAGACACACCTTTGATCATCTCTGTAGGGGTCAGACCTTCATGAAGTTTCAATTGTGAAGGCTCTGTTGGAGCATATATTGTCATATATAGTCTGTCCGTCGCTTGACGAATAGTCTAGGCTTAATGTAATACACCTTATATGTTGTAAACACATGAAACTGAGTCATTCGCTGGAGCATATGCGAATGAGACTCAGTCGTACGACTGAGCCATGCTAATGGACCAGTCGTGCAAATAAGAGATGTTATTGGGCCATTCGTAAGACTGAACCATAGTATGGTTCAGTCGTACGATTGAACAATTATGTATGGTCTAGTCGTACGATTGAACCATACGCATGGTCCAATCATACGAATGGGCCTAGTCGTATCTTATATAGGCTGAGGCCTATAAATACTAGTTTCATTGTGTAGGAAGGGTGAAGGAGTGTGCTCGGGACCTAGGTGCTGCTGGATGAGAGGGGAGATCATGCTCGATCACCCCTTGTCAAGAGTCTTGGTTCTTATGTTTAACGAGCTTGTAATCATTAGGTTTTATCAATGAAACCATTATATTCTTGTTTGTTCTATTGTTTGTCTCCTGGTTTTGATTTTTGTTTCCTTCCGTCAAGAACACGCTCGGATGTCAACCGATCCAGCGACTTAACAATTGGTACCAAAGCAGGTTATTGCTAGAATGATCTAACAATCATTCTAGCAAACCGAGCTCTTGATTTCTGGATCTATTTCATGTTCTTTGACGTTAAACCCACTTCGTGTTCTTAGTGTTTTTGCTCAGATCTTGTTACGTGTGTTGTTTCTTGGTTAAAATCAAACTCGGGACCATGTTCATATCACCCTTTGCGAATCTTATGATGTCTATTTTGTTTCGGTTTATGTAAAATTCATCAGATTAGTGTTTTTGGCGGCCATGGCGGCTGTAGATTTGAACATCTGCGTGCAGATCCCTCATGCGACTGGACCATGCTAATAGACCATTCGTACGACTCGACCATGTGACTGGACCAGTCGTATGTTCAGTCATGCGACTGGACCAGTCGTATGTTCAATCGCACGACTAAGTCATCCGCATTGGTCATCTGCAATTGTCCAATCGCACGACTGAGTCATCCACATTAGTCATCCGCATTTGTCCAATCGCACGAATGAGTCATCAGCATTGGTCATCCACATTTGTTCAATCGCACGATTGACTGATCCGCATTTGTCCAGTCGCACGAATATATCATTCGTATCATCCATTCACACAAATGTGATATTTGTCCTCAATGTCATATGAATGAACGGTGTTCCAAACAAAAATAATAAAAAAATAAAAAGAGTCTGGAACTGCCTCTTACACAGATTTGAGGATGAGCTAAGCACACTCACTTTATGGTTCTGTTGTCAAATAAGTTCGATGGATACCCCATTATTCATTGGACTTCCAGAATAAAGGAATGTAGTTAGAACACAAAAGAGAGAAGAGAAGATGTCAGCAGTTGGTGCTGATTTTGTTGGGTAGTCAGGAGCATCTGGCTATTTATGGGCCAATCAAGTTATATTTATCCACACAGAGATGATTCTGAATCTTAGGGGGAATCCATGAATATAGAAATTGAAGACCCAATCAGAAAGTGATGATGTGAGCAGGTTTCTGATGATAAATCTGAGTGCATGCTGATTTGTTTGAGATTGTCAGTTGTGCATTGGAACCTTCTACTTTTTGCCCAATACACCATATGAAGACGCTAGGAGTGCACAATGTCAATATATTGGGATATGATTAATTGAGGGGGAATTTCTGCAGGTGTTAATGTTAATCAGGTTAGCCTGTGTGAAGATTGGAGCAATGGAAAACTGTTCATGTCTTATCTGGAAAAATCAGTCATATGGGGAATCTTGCTGCTACGATGGTGTTCTACAAAGTAAACGAAGGTTATTGTGCCTAAATTCATTTTCAGGGATACTGTAGCAACTTGACGGATCAACAACGTTGGCTAATATGGTGTTTTGTTTGATTCTATTGGAAACCAGAGCAAAGATTGACTGAAGATTGTAATATATAGTGTGTCTGTCGCTTGACGAATAGTCTAGAATTAATGTAAGGGGGAATTTGTTGGAGCATATATTGTCATATATAGTCTGTCCGTCGCTTGACGAATAGTCTAGGCTTAGTGTAATACACCTGATATGTTGTAAACACATGAAACTGAGTCATTCGTAGTAGCATATACGAATGAGACTCAGTCATACGACTGAGCCATGTTAATGGACCAGTCGTGCGAATGAGAGATGCTATTGGGCCATTCGTAAGCCTGAACCATAAGTATGGTTCAGTCATACGATTGAACCATACGTATGGTCTAGTCGTACGATTGAACTATACGCATGGTCCAATCATACGAATGGGCCCAGTCGCATCTAATATGGGCTGAGGCCGATAAATACCAGTTTCATTGTGTATGAAGGGTGAAGGAGTGTGCTCGGGGCATAGGTGTTGTCGGATGAGAGGGGAGATCATGCTCGATCTCCCCTTGCCAAGAGTCTTGATTCTTTTCTTTAATGAGCTTGTAATCTTTAGGTTTTATCAATGAAACCATTATATTCTTGTTCGTTCTATTATTTGTCTCTTGGTTTTGATTTTTGTTTCCTTCCATCAAGAACACGCTCGTATGTCAACCGATTCAGCGACTCAATTGGCTCTGCAAACCACTCAGGATATTTGTGTAATATAGGTGCCAAATAGTCATGATCTCTATGGGTGAGCTACATATCTTGAGCTGACACTCTGGTTCTAGGCTTCTTACTGGTAATCTCTTCTTCCAATTTCTTAAGTCTTTCTTTCTTCTCATTGATCAAGCTAAGGATGGCAGCCCTTAGTGAATTGGTCTTCATGTTCCCAAGTTTTCTTTTTATGAACCATTGACTAGAGAGATAATCCTTCATTTCCCTATCACACATGTTGTAAGGATCAGGATATAAAGATTGAGGAGTAGAAGTATACTTTTTCATGGATGATAATTTGGGTACAGAAGCTTTAGGAGAAAGAGTCTTCTAATACTCTGTCTCAAACATGGGGTCGAGTAGCTTGTTCAATTTCTCTTCTTCTGCCTTCATTCCCTCATAGGTCATACTGAATACTTCATCTGGGTCATATCCATGATTAATCAAGAACATGGCTTTCACCATTAGATCATTAGTCTATCCTTTTTCAACCATTTCTTGAACTGAATTTTCTTCCTTCATTGGGCTTTCAACTGCTATTGGTCCATCAACCACATAGCCACCCTTAATTTCTCCTTCCTCAAGGTCTATAAAATCAACTTTCATTTTCAGTTGAGCCACAACCTATTCATGTTCTTCTAAATATTCAGCAATAGGTGCAAGGCTTCTAGGATCATCCTTTTTACTTTTCTTGCTTGGCTCTTCTTCTACTATTGGCCTTTTTCCTTTGGCCTTCTCTACTAAGTACTTCCTCCTCCTAGTATAAGTTTGCACTAATGGTCTAAAGGAGGTTTCAAGTTGTTCAGCTTCTTGAGGCAATTTTTCAGCCTTTGGTTGTTCTTGTTCATGAATGGTAGCAGCTAATTCTTCTTTCTCTTGCTAGTTATCACATAGTATTTTTTATCAGCTCCTTTTGTTCTTCAGTGAGTGATACAACAGGCACTAGTTGCATGCTCAATTCTTCTCAAGAGGGATAGGAGATTGAGGAATAACAATTATTGGTTCAGCAATAGTCCTCTATTCAACTAAGAAGTCCTAGAAATCATCATCAATAATAAATTATTTAGCTGTGAAGCTATCCAAAGCTTTAATCATGTCACTGAATTCATCATCTTCTGTGTGAACATTGTTAGGACCTTGTACGTCCGGAGTACTAACTGATTCTGCACGTATACCAACTCAAATAGTGTGGAATCCTATTTGATTGGCGATCCAATCAGGGAGAACAAAGTTTAGATCAATCTAACAATTAATGAAACGTTGAGAATGATTAGAGAACGATCAATTGCGATCTATAAACTTGGAACAGGTTTTCTTGAGTCTCTGGACGGCTAGGGTATGATTATGTGCATAGGTATTCGAATTATTTCTTTTTTCCACGAATTAGGTGGTATTTATAGGTTAGGGTCTTCCAATCGTATGACTGAACCATTAGCATGGTTCAGTTGTGCGACTAAATCATGCGATTGATCCATCCACACGACTGAAGGTCCAGTCGTGCAACTAAGTCAATCTTATGTCTCAATCGGGCAACTGATCCAGTCTCCTGGTTCAGTCGCGCGACTAGTCCATTCACATGAAGTATTGATGCATATGGTCCATTAGCATGGTCCATTCACATGAGGACTTCACACAATTAAGTTTGAACATATTTCTCAATCATTATTGACTAAGAATTATGTACAACAACCATAAACCTACATAGTTAGTTCATTATAAGTTATCACACAATAAATAATAAAATATTAAACATTATAAGCATCAACCACACAATGTATTTCATTCATACCCATTCAATTACATATATGTAAGACATGATAGACATTTTACATTAAGCTCCTAAACTAGGTATATATGTTTCAACAAACTCCCCCTTGGACCTAGTTTACATCATTGTCTAACATTCTTCATTAGCTCTTTGAATTTCTTGTACTTTTCCTCTCTTGTAACTCCGGCATGTATCTCGAATACAAAACAGAGTCTTATCATGTTCAGGAACTGGAGGGCTTGTAAAATATCTTGCGAGTCATAGAATAGTGGCCACTTATATAAGGTTTAGACATCATCAGAAGATAAGTTGGTCAGCCACATAGGGTCAAACACCCGGATAGTATCCATTTGGCTCACCTTTTGTAAGACTATGACTTCTTCACCTGATCTCCAATCGTAATACCACCACTTGAAGTGTGGAGTGAAGTCCTGTGGCATTTCCCTTAGAGGGATTTTGGACATTTTACGTGAAGGACTCCACTTCAACACTACCTTATGCATTCTAGTAATGGGATCCACTTCAGACCTTGAGACTCAACAATGACTAATTTCGATACTGAAAGAACTTGCTTCCCACTTCAGACATTCTGAGGTACCTCTTCAGTTGTTGAGGTCTGAAGTTTACTCACCTGGTTTGGTATTCTTTCCTTAGTGCAGCCTCAAACCAGCCTGACATTTTTCTCGGATTAGCGTACAACAACTTTAGGTGTGCCAGCTGGTTGAGCTCAAAACTAGGGAGAGTCTTTTGATCATGTGGGAATCTAAAGTACTCAATTCCCTTCTCTCTCTTAACTGCATACACATTCAGATCCTCAAAATATGCCCATGCAATGATCTTGCCCGACACCTTTAGGTGTTTCTTGACTTTGTATAGCTTGGTGTAGGCATTTGGCTTTTATGCAGCGCGCAGGGCTCGGATCTCAGCAAAACAGGTCGCCCGCTCAGCCTTCTTGATATAGGCTTGGGATTGACCCTCATTCTTCTCAGACTCTTTCTCCATCTAATCTAGCTTGTCACATGTATCACTGCCTAGAGTATCACCCAAGTTGGGGACCACATTTCCCTCTCGGTCAGTGTACTCTGGATAATGGTCAGCGGTGACGTCCTCAATCTCTATTTCATCTACATCATTGAGCTCATCATCACTAGTCACTTCAAAAGTAGGCGCATCCTTGACAATCTCATCTGGGTTTAGCCTGAACATCTTAGCAAGTTGCTCGTCAGTCAGGTCATGTTTGATTTCTCCTTCTTCGGGAGTATAGCTCACCGACCTTCTGACTATCCTTTGCAAATCAAGAATCATTGTGAGTTCAGACTTGATTTGTTGTAGTGGAGCAACATCATACTCATCTTGCTGAGATGTTTGATCTACTTGATTTATACATTTAAATACACAACAATTGTTAGTAATTAATCAAGACATTCAAACATTTGATAAAGATACATAAACATTAATTACATAATTTTAATACAAGATTCAAGTACAAAGTTTTTCAAATACATAAACAACTAAGCATTACTTTTGTCTTGAATGGTGGGCTTCTCAGCAGGTGGGGCAGAAGATGATGCTCCTTGGTCTTGATTTCTCTTTGTCCTTCTCTCTTGACCTTGAGCTGAGGCAGATGCAGCTGCATCTCCTTCTTCATCATTATCATCATTCTGCCTTCCCATTGTCCCTTCATCTTCACTCGTCTCATCATCATCACTATCATCATCATCTTCGTCATCATCATCTTCATCATGATAACCCTCTCTTATCTTTAATGGCTCATCTTTCGATCCCTTTAGTTTGAGCATGATAGTCTTGTTAGAGGCCTCTAACTCCTCTACTCTCTTTGTTGATTGGTCGTTTTGCTCCTAGAGTTAGGAGATCTGTTGTGCTTGCTAAGCAATCTGTTGTGCTTGGGTAGCATTTAGCTCCACAAGCTGACTTAGTTGAGCAGCTTTTCCTTCGACAGCAGCTAACAGCTTCAGCACCATGCGGTTAAGTGCAGCTAGTTGTTCCTCTACCCCGATGGGGGGGTAGAGTGGGTCCTGTGGTGAATGTGGTGTGGGATGATGGTCCTGCTTAGTGGCTGGTGGTGGTAGTGGTGGCTGTGGTGAATATAGGTGGTGGTATATGAGTAGACGGTGAAGTGTTGGATGTAGTAGAGGTGGATGTGAGAGTGGAAATGGTGGTGGGGGTGTGGTAGTGGTGGTGGTAGCTGTGATGGATGTGGTGGTGGCTGTGGCAATAGTGGTGGCAGTGGCAGTGGGAGTGGATGTGGTCAATGTAAACCTTAGCCTATTCCCCTTTTTGCCATAAGGGGTGAGCCATTCTCTTCCTCCTCGAGCCCTTAGACACGCTGGCTCCCCCTGGGCTGCTGGGCGGGTCCGGGGTATAAGATGGATATGTATCAGCAATAGCAGCATCCCCGAGCTCCCCATGGCATCCACCAACCTCCTTGAGACATCTATCCGTGGCTACGACCAAGCTCCCCACCGTTCGCACCATAGGCTATTCATCAGACTCCTCCTCCTCCATTTGGAAATCAGGGTGAATGGGAGCAGACTCGGGTCCACCCTGACCATCACCTCCTTGATCAGCATTGTTGTCATCACCGTCGGAGTCATTGGAGGGTAAAGCAATCTGCTCAACATCCGAGTCACTATCGTCATCGTTATGAGGATACCACAACCCAAGTGTTGGAGTACCCTTCAGATAACGAAATATCCTTTTGACTCCTATGAGATGGTTGACTTTCGGTTTCGCCTGATATCTGGAGCAGAGACACGTCGCGTACATGATATCAGGTCGTGAGGTAGTGACGTACATGGGGATCCGTTCATTCCTCAATGCATGGTGGCATCCACTAGATCACCATTTTCATTGGGTGCCACATCGTGGTTTGTAGCCGGTGGAGTCCCAGCTGCCAAAGCATTCTCCATATCGAACCAACTTAGAATATCACCTACATACTTGGTCTGATGTAGAAATATCCCGTTTGGTGTCTGATCCACCGGTAACCCGAGAAAGAACTTCATCTCTCCCATGGCACTCATCTCAAATTCAGCTTTCATTACTGCTTCAAATTCTGTACATAATGCTTCATTTTTAGAACCAAAGATTATGTCATCAACATAGATCTGAACTAGCAGTAAGTCACCATCCTTTTCTTTGATGAACAGTGTACAGTCAATCACTCCTCTGCGAAATCCGTGTTTCACAAGATGAGTCGAGAGCTTTTCATACCATGCTATTAGGGCTTGGTGGAGCCCATAGAGAGCCTTATCCAGCTTGTAAACTTTGTCCCAATCATATGGATCCTCAAATCCTTCGGGTTGACTGACATACACTGTCTCCCGGATTTCACCATGTAGGAATGCACTCTTTACATCTAATTGATAAACTTTAATCTTCATGTAAGATACATAGGCTAGGAAGATGCGGATTGCTTCCATTCTCGCCACAGGCGCAAACACTTCATTGTAATCAATACCCTCGACTTTTCGAAATCCTTGAACTACAAGTCGAGCCTTGGTTCTTATTATGACCCCTTGGTCATCTTTCTTTAACTTCAAGACCCATTTGGTGCTAATGACCTTAGCACCTTTAGGTCTATCCACCAGTGTCCATACTCCTAACTTCTTGAATTGAAGAAGTTCTTCTTGCATGGCACTCACCCATGCCTCGTCGTTTAGTGCTTCACTAACATATTGTGGCTCAAATTCATACACAAAAAATCGATATGCACCATCGTGTAGATATCCCATTTCCATCACTAAGGCATAATCAGCTAAGTATAGCTAATTTCTTGTCTATACTCCTCATCGAACATCTCCAATGACATTATCCAAAGGATGATAAACATTTATACGTGATCCACGAGTGGTGGGAACAACTACCTCATTATCCAGATTGTGAACACCAGGTTCAGTATCTGAGGCAATAGGAGTGTGACATTCTGAAGTGTCAGAGGCATCAACATCAGATGCTTGTGTACTTGTAGTAGTAGGAACATGTTCCTCCTAATCCACCTGATCATTTGCCACGTCTTTATAATCATCAGAGGAGTCACTTACCTCATGTGCTCCCCCTGAAGAACTAGAAGACTCACCTTGTGACGCTGAGGTCGTCGGGTCTAGTGATGGTGTATTTAACACATTTTACATCATTCTGGTCGATAACTCATCCTCAGGAGGGGAGAAAGGGATGTTGAAAGACTTAAAGAATCCATCATAGTCGAAAAAGAATGAGGGTCATTTTCCAGCAAGGGGGTGGTGTATCTTTGTACATCACACTAGATTTGGTTTAAACTCTCTTATTCGGTATGTTGTATCCTTAGAAAATTCCTTCTCTGGCCTTCTCACTGAACTTCCCTGACTGAGTTTTCTTCAGCAACGTACACGGTGTGCCAAATGGTTATAAGTACTCCAGATTTGGTTTACGTCGTTGGAGCAACTCATAGCACGTTTTACCACGACGTTTTACCACTAAGACTTGATTGAGGGTCTAACATGCGTTAGCTACTGCCTCGTTCCAAAATTGGATAGGCAGTTTCGAGTTTGCTAGCATCGTCCGGGCTGTCTCTATCAAGCTTTGATTCTTTCTCTTAGCAACCCCCTTCATTTGAGGAGTGTAGGCATATGTGAACTGGTGCACAATTCCTTTTTCCTTGCAGAATGCCTCCATCCACTGGTTCTTGAACTCGGTACCGTTGTCTGAGCGAACTTGCCTTACCTTAAGCGTGTAGAGTGACTCCAATGTAGTTAATAGCTCTTTCAATGATTCAAATGTCTTTGATTTTGATTTCAGAAACATCACCCAAGATAATCTTGAGTAATCATTCGTAACTACATAGCAGTACAAATCGCCGACAATGCTCTTTGTACTAACTAGGCCAAAAAGATCCATGTGAAGAAGCTCAAGAGGCAGGTCAATTGAGTGAACTTTCTTTGCTTTATGAGACTTCTTTATCTGTTTGCCTTTCTTGCATGCGACACAAAATCAGGTAATTGGAAGTTCTTGACATGTACGCCATGCACTAGATCATTCTGGATCAAGTGATTCATCTTTTGTGGATTAATGTGTCCCATTCTCCTATGCCAGGAGATGGAGTCTTTCTCTGTTGTCTTTGACAAGAAGCATTATACATTAAGATCGGTTATGGAGGCCTTTGATAGGTCTAAAACATATAAATCATTATATCTTGAAGCTGACATTAAGACTTGGTCCTCTAGTATGACATAGTCCTTTTTCAGAACATAGCACTTTTTGTTGTCAAATACAACCTTGAATTCTTTGTCACATATCTGGGAGACAGAAAGTAAATTATTTTGAAGTTGTTGAACATAGTTTACCTTATCAAACTTCACTTTCTGGTTTCCCACTTCCCCTTGTGCAGTAATATAACCTCCTTTATTTCCAGCAAATGAAACGTGTCCTCCTTTAATTTGTTTGACATTTGACAAGAGATACAGGTTCCTAGTCATGTGCCTTGATGCCCCGCTATCAATGATCCAGGTATTTGTAGAAGCACTATAGCGGACACCCTGCACATTTAAAGGAAAAGATTAGTTTAGGTTAGGGACCCAAGCCTTAACTGGCTTGGGTGACCCAGAGGCATCACACATCATGAATTCTACCAACTGTCCATTTGAGGGAGAGGGCAGATCATTCTTCTTCTTGTCCTCATTATCAAACATTCGACTTGATTTTTCTTTCCATAAGCCAGTTTTGTGTAAGGCCTGTTTGTGATAAATAGACGACTGGCTTATGGTTTGAACTTTATGTTCACTAATTCTTTTTAGTGGAGAGAAAAGAACCCCTTTTAGAAGAACTTTGTTTAGAATCATGAAGTTCAATTTTCTTTCTTGGTGTCTGATAATAAGGATAGTTAGAAGCAATGTGTCCATACTTTCCATAATTGTAGCATGATCTACTTTCGACATGTTGGTGGAACTGTTTCTATGGGGAAGTGTATGACACAGGTGTGACTTTTGTCGTTTTGGGTTTTGACACTTCTTGTTTAGATGTTTTATCTTCTTTAACAAAATTCATTGTTTGAACATTTTTAACATCTTTACCCTTTTGTTTATTTGGACTAAGACATGGAGCACGTGTTTGGTTAACTTGTTTGGTCTTTTTGGGTTCAGAATTAGACATGTTTGAACCTGAATTTACCTTAACCTTTTCAAATTGTTCATCCAAATTAACAATAGGCATCTTACCTTTAGATTTTAAAGTGGCATCCTTTTCTTTAGCGACAGATTCCACCGATTTACACGTAGAATCTGGATCACTAACTAGAGGAGTGGACACCACATGATCCTTGATTGGGTTGTTATTTATTGATTTACATTTAGTATTCAACAAGGTCTCATGTTATGGTGGAACCACTTTGTAACCCAAACCCTCCCCGTTGTTGCATTCTTTCACTAAGTGCTGGACTATATGAGAAGAACTGGTCCAACTGTGCAGTTTTTGTTTTAATGAATTTTCTTCGACTTCCAAAACTGCTTTTTCTTTCTTAGTTTCTTCCATGGAATTTAAATAGAACTTTATGTCATTGCTTGGTTAAAAGCAACAACCTCAGTTTCCTGTAGTTGTTTGTTTAAAAGTTCTATCTTCTCTATTTTTTTTCTTTTATTTCCTTTATTTATTCTATTTTCTGTTTAAATTAAATACATGTTATCTAGCTGTCTATTAAAATCCTAAAAAACGTAAATCGGTTACGGTTTTAGAATTTCAGGGGGAGAATAGGATTACCAAACAAATACGGGAAACTGAGGTTGTTCGGGTGCTAGTGATTCTGAACATGTTGTTCTGAGACCTTCTTCATTCAGGTGATTGACCACATTCGCAGTTTCTTCATTATTTGACATCACCAGTTCCACTACGATTCACCTTCGCTTGCAGATTCGTTATCCAAACCCTCAACACAAGCAATGTTGGATTCTCCCGGAGATACAAAACGAAAGGTCCAATCTTGCCCTTCGTCGTCATGTGTAGTCAAGGCCTTAGGATCCTTGCTTGATGATGTAGCACCACTTGTGGGTTTGTCTTGACGATTGAAGGTGGAGAATGGATTACCATTACCTGTCTTCTTGGGCTTAACACATTCACGTTTAAAATGCCCCTTCTCTCCACAATTAGAATAGGTAACTTTGGTTTTATCGAAACCAAAGGAAGTGTCTCTTGTGGCTCAAGTTCTGTTCGGTCTTTTTAACAAACTTCTTTGCCCTCCAGATAGCACTAGCCAATGCCCACATGATATCCATTCTTTTGAGTTTCGTTTCATCTACCTGCTCGTAGTCTTCATCGGCGAGATGGTAGTTTCCAATCTTCCCAGCAACTAGGCCATCATAGGAGTGAACTACCACTGCTAGGAGATCCATATGCTCCTTTGCCACCTCTACAGTAATATTACCAAGATTCTCGGTCTTCAACTTCGTAGTATTTGCTTCAGGTGCTATATATTGGGTGCATGATGACCCTGACGTGTCAGATCCTAAAGTAGTGGCTTGGGAAGGAGCGGTAGAACTAGACACGAATGTCGTTTGAAGTGGTGCTCCTGAACTTGTTGGAGTGGGAGATAAGTTATAAAGTGACGGGTTTTGATCGTATGATCCTTTCTGAGACCTATACTTCATCCTCAATTCTTCCTCTCTCAGCTTTAGAATGAAGTTGTTAATATCCAACTTTGCTAGCATATCATTCTGTCTTAGATTTGACACAAACGAAACCCACTTCTTAGTCAAGCCATCTGCAAAACTCGACACCTTGTCTTCCATGGACGTGGTTACCCCATGAGTGTGCAGCTCACTTATCCAGTGGTAGAAACGGTCGATGATGTCATCCAGACCCTCTTTTCCTATCGAAGAGAAGTTATCAAACTCCTTCTTCAAAGACTTTGCCTTTAATGCCTTCAACGTCGCATTTCCATCTTAACGTTTTTCCAGAGCCTCCCATAACTTCTTGGCTTGTTTGTTCTCAGAAAAACGATAGAATATATCCTTAGGAATTGACCAAGTCAACAAAGCATACACCTTCTTCTCAGCATTGTATTTCACATTCTGGCTATTAGTCATGCCGCCCAAGGTAAGTTTAACCCCATCAGCACCAACAGGCATGCAATAACCTGTCTCGATTGATTCCGACAGATTGGGATCAACTCCATTTAGGTATCTCAAACCTTTGCTTCCATTATGGGTAATCATCTAATATTGTGTGCTTAGGGGGCTTATTGTTATTCCCAATTTCATTCTCCAAAAGCAATAGATTCTGGATCCGTGAATCCTTACCGGCAATAAACGCTGAGTACTGATCTTCCATATCTATTAAGTTTCTACTTCATACTGAAACTTATTCACTCGTGCGAATGGAGAGGTCCAAATGAATCAATCATGCGATTGAACAAATGCGGATGAGCCAATCGTGCGATTGGACAAATGCAAATGAACAATCGTGTGATTGGGCAGATGCAGATGAACAATGCAAATAGGATTGCTCAGTCGTACGAATGGATGGGCGACTGAGTTCAATCGTGCGTATGGAAAGTACGAGTGAGTTCAGTCATGCGAGTGAGTTCAGTCGTGCGATTGAGTCAATCGTGCGATTGAGTCAATCGTGCGACTAAAGGCTGCTGGTTTTGAAAATTCAAGGGTTTTTTGGTACTTTAACACAATAATACGATTTTTCACGAATCCTAATCTGTCGTAAGCGAATGAGTCAGTCGACCGACTGAGCTCCAATCGGCCGACTGAAAGTGAACGGCTGAGCCAATCGCCCGACTGAGTTCCATTCGCCCAAATGAACTGAGCGAATGAGTCCAGTCGGCCGATTGAGCTCAGATTCAGTATAAATAGGGCCACAGTCGATCGCATTCTGCTCATCACTTCCAATCGCCCTTTTATCGCACATCCTACCGTTACGCTGCCCAAATTTCTTTAGACCTCAATTATACATTCCTATTGATC
>BJCM01266590.1:0-18437 GCA_018326385.1 Flaveria bidentis | reverse complement strand
CCATGATGAACAAGTCATACGTCATCAGGAGCCGGCAATACATCAGCTTTAGCACCAAATAGGCTTGTCAGGCCCAAAGATCTAAGACGTTGTCAGGCTAGCAATAGTTAATGATTGTAAACAAAATATGTATCTCATATAAGACTTACAACAACACAAATAACCATGACAAATAAAAGTATGAATTGCATGTGCTTTACAAGATTTAAATATTTACAAGTGTATGTTGATAAGGTAATATGTTTCACCCCAAAATAGTGTGAAATGATATATAAAGGGCAAGGAAACTCACTTGATATATATAAATGATGATAAAAATTTAAACGAGGCTCCAATAATTTCTTTTACAAGTTACCTAAACATATTGATTCCAAGATTAAGTTCAATAATGAGATTAACAATTAAACGTGAACTAGGGTTTCAATTTGGAATTTGGGACTTGTCAAATAAGTATATTTAACAAAGGGAAGTCATTCACATTTTTTTGGTTTTTATACTAAGATGAGGAAATTTGAAAGGTTTATATATAATGTTTGAATAAAATTTATAACTAAAAGAAATAAGTACGAGTTAAATAATACTAATTGAAAAGAACGTTTGGACTAATAACAATTCATTAATTATTATTTAAAATCCATTTTATTAAAAATCATTCAAAAACCCTCTTTGTTAAAATGTTTTATTACAAAATATATTTATTAACACTTAGAAAAATTAAAGAAAATATTTAATTTTGAAGTTTATAAAAATAAATTTTATATATATTAATAAATTTTTTCATAATAAAACTAAAGCCAAAATGGCTTCAAAAATTTACTTAAGGGTGCACACGTTCGAATCCAGGACCTCAAGTTTAAGCTGCCAATGCATTACCAGTAAACCAAGGCTCTCAGCCGCGTCATATATTAGTTTTTAAATCTCAAGTACATAACTCATTTGAAATCCCCAAAATTGCATAAACCCTAGATCATTCAATCCTAAAATTAAACTTGATTTGGAATGTTATAATCAGATTAACCTTAGGCTTTTGTTCCCTAAGTGTAATCGATTACAATGATGCTTTATACTTACTTGATTTCAACCAAATTGATGTGTTTATACTCTGTTTTGTTTCGGTCCTTTGAGCGATGAACAGGATTCTAAATTTCGATCTTTTCGTGGTAATTTCAAGCAATTGAGTGTGTGGTGAGTTTAAAGGGATCGAAGAGAACATTATGCCTCTGTTAAACACTATGCCTCTGTTATATATCTCTGATTTGTACGTTAAGGTGCCGGTTGAGTTTTGATTTTGTTTCTAACATCTCGGTTATGATTAGGTGTTTAATTGATGATTAATTCGAATTAAACTAAGGATTAAGCTTGGCAATGATTAACCGAATGTTTCTGTACGTTTAAATTGATTATTCAACTTAATGTATACATTGATCGGTTATGAACCGATCGAAACGTTGATTTCGATTCGAAACCCCATTATATCCGAGAGTAATGATTCGATTGGACATGGGTCGAATCCGCAATGATCCCACGGTATGATTGGTATTTTTAACAAGTTTAAAACGTTCGAAAATCGATGTTTTGGTGGTCGCCGGAGCTCCGCAGGAAAAGGTGACAGGAGACACGGTAGTTCGATGGGGGTGGGTTAGGTTTCATAACAAATTTACACTTTCAGTCCCTGATGTTTAAGTTGTTTATTATTTTATGCTAGAAGCTTTTATATTAAGTTTCAGAAATTACAATTTAAACCCATAACTTATAAAAAAAATTTTAAATAATAGATTAGATTAATTATTTATTAATTGTTTTTTAGCTTTCATAAAACTTGTAAACTTTATAATTTAATTATTTATTTTCAACAATAGAAATTCATAACTATTAATAAAACTTTATAAGTTTATTAGAAGTCATTTTATAACTAAATAAATTTTAATAAAACTATCCCCTTTAGTTATTTATCGTAAAATGATTAATAAATCGTTATAACCTTATGAAAAGATTTACTTCTAAATCAGTAAGTTTTTTATGAGTTGTTTAGATTATGAATAGTTCATAAATTGCACATTTAGTGTATTTGATCTATTAAAATTATTTAATAGTTTAATAACAAAATCTCAAAATGGTTTCGGCTTTGGGTTTTATATCGGAAGCTAAGTATGGAACTTTCGAAGGAAAATGGAGTTCTTCCACAGACAAGTACAAGATCAACTTCCGAAGGAAAACTCCAACTTACGAAGACAAAGTCTTCTCTTTTAAAGTTCAAGACGTAGAAGAATTCAAAGACAATGACTTCTGAAGCAGAAGTCCCCAAGCCTCGGAAGAAGCAACCTCTTCCGAAGTATAAGTGGCTTTGGAAGAACTTGTTCTTCCGAAGCCATTTAACCTTCAGAAGACACAACTATAAACTAGTGGACATAAGTATGGTCCTTCTGACACTCCGCTGCAGACCTTGATATACTGCATGACGTTTTCTCAAAACCCATGTAGTTGACCATACTTTATTCCACTGTTCACCTTTATCAGTTAGTATAGTTGCAAACTTTAGTTGGTGACAAAAGATAAGTTATGGACAATGTTATGACTATCAAATCTTAGGTAAGACATTATCTAAGATACCATAACTTTAGCTTTGTAGTATTTGCTTTAGTTATAGGTTTTCCAGCTGGTATCAAAGTATATCCGGCTGTAGGTGATAGTATTTATAGTTTCTCATTGTAACTCTTATAACATGTTTGTTAGAGTCTTGTAATACTTTGAGTTGAGAAATAATATATACAAGTACATTGAAAATGATTTCCTTATATTTTTTGTTACTTACTATATTATTATCAACTCTTTGAAGAGATCCTGCTTCATCTAAAATCATGTGTGATTAAGTGAGTTTGAGAGAAAAACCAAATGTTAAGTGACTAACATCGATCATGTAATTGGTATAAGAGCTGTTTAGGCTCTTTATTGTGAGATCTTACCATCAAAATCAACCTGTTTTCCACTCCTCCTTTCACCACACTAAAAAATATCCCTCAACCAAAAGTCTGAAGTTGAGATGAAAACAATGACTAAAGCACCTATCATCACCCCTGAAAACTTTAAATCATGGAGCATACGCATAGAAGGCTTCATCAGATATCAAGATAGGAAAATGTGGCAATCTATTGTCAATGGTCCTTACAGACCAAAGTTGCTACACTAGGTGGAAACGACGCCATGATAGAGAAAGCCATTGAAGACTATTCTAATGAAGATCGGAAAAAGTTGGACATTGATAGCAATGCTATGACTATTCTTATGATTGCTATACCCAAATCTATCATGGTGGGGTTTTAGCACTGCAGGTCAGCTAAAGAGCCATTTGATGTATTGTCTTAAATGTACTCTAGCTCTAATGACTCAAATATTGAAGCAGCAGTTTGAAAACTTTACTTACATTGCTGGAGAGACCCTCAGCCAGCAATACTTCAGGTATATGGATCTTATCTTTTCCCTTCAATCTGTGGGAATTTCTCTTGAATTAAGAGTCTCACTCAAAAATTCATGAGTGCACTCCCAAATGAGTGGATGTTCTACTATGTCTTTATCAAGAGGACAAAAAATCTGAACTCCCTCATAATGGTTGAACTATATGGCATCCTTGATGGACACCACGTAGAGATGGACAACAAGAGAGACCATCAGATGAACAGACCTTCAAGCCTTCCTGCTCTTCAGGACTCCACACCATTTTTCTCAATAGGCTCAACAAGGTTCTTTTTAGGACAATTATGCCTTTGTCTCAGGAAGTGGGTATCTTAGTGATCATCAGTATTGCTTTGATGATCTAGAGTGCTTTAGTCCAGATGATATGATATGGAGTATGTGGACATAGTCCATTAAATGGCTCTACTAACCTACCGAGCAAATAAGTTCTTCAAAAGAACTAGAAGGCAGTTCCCTCATAACACAACTAGCAGTAAGTTAGGGTTTGACAAAACAAAGCTCAAATGTTACAGCTATAACTAACTTGGTAACTTTGCCAAAGAATGTAAGGCTCCTAAGTCAAATTCGGGAACCTCACATGCCTCCTCATATCCCTCTACACCTAAAGAAACCGGGAAGTCAACTGAAACAACAACTGTAGCTCAAGAAGTTGACTGGAGCTTTATGGTACATGATGTGACTCCTACTCAAGCACTCATGGCTGGAACAAATAACAATACGGTATATGAACATCTCTATACTCCAGCTTGTATTTTTAAGGTTAAGTTATATCAGGACTACAATATGGAAATTAAGTCTGATATTGGCTCTTTCAATATCTTAAAATCTGATTTTTAAAAAGGCTGAATCTGACTATCAAAAGAAAAGTATGGAGTTAGAGAAAACTGTGTCCTTGTTAAAACATGAACATACCAACTACAAGACTCAAATCAAGGATTTAATATCCAAATTGACTGAGGCTCAAGCCTAGCTTGTCACAACTGAGGCTCAAGCCAGGAAGCATGCTATCTCAGAGCAAAATTTCCAAGCCATTCTTGCATCATCCTCTTACTCAAAACTTTTTTATCAAAACAAAGGTTGGTTAGGAACCAATGAAATTGCTCCACCACATTCTTATGGGTCTATAAGATAACCAAGGTATGGTACTAAAGAGTAAGAGGTTCCATCTGCTGACCCACTTTCAAATGAGTCAAAGAGTGATGCAACTTTGGACACCATCACAGGGAAGGACTAGGTAAACCAAACCACTCTTACTAGTGATGACCAACCCCTAACCAGCAAAGCCAGAAGAAGCCAGGCTAAGGCAGGAAGAAATATTGCCAAGAAAGTGGCTGAATCTATGCTGAAGATTGACCCAAAACAAAAGGGTGTGTTCATCTCAGCTGGATTCCAGATGGTAGGAACTTCTGGTCTTGCCTACATAATGTATGGTCAAGTTCCAGATGGATTCCAGTCAAAGATAGTACCAGCACACCTATCCAACAAAAGGATCAAAAGAAAAAGGGAAGAACTGCCGATGAAGACAAGAAGAACAAGAAACAACAACCTTCAAGTTCCCTGAAGACTAACATTGCCTATATAATGTATGGTCTGCAAAACCACATGGCCAAAGATTGTTTTTACAATACTGCTAGCATATATTATGCAAACAATATTAAAAGAGAAGGAGTCAGAGAAGGTTTCTCATTTGGACCTTATCACATGGTTCAAGTGATGAAAAAGGGAAAGCTTGTTTTCGAAGCAATGTTGCTTTTGGAAGAAAGTCCTTCTACCAAAGAAAAAATGGCTCCATAAGTTAAAGTTGTTAAGACACAAAAGAACAAGAGAGTCCCCTTGAAACCATCCCAGAAGAAGTCTGCTTCGGGAGAAAAGGTTGTGAAGGTTTCTTCCAAAATGAAAGAAGCTTTAGAAGAATGCCTTGCTGCTCAAGCTTCGTCAAGCTCATCCTCAATAATCAACCAAGGGATGGAATGGAAGATCAAAGAAGATGCCGCAGCCTAAGTCTCTTCTTCACAAACACCCATTGAACCCCTATGCATACATTTTGGTTCCACAAAAACTAACTTTTTCACCTTATGTGTAGGGATATCCATATGACAAGAATAATAATGTGTGGATTGTAGATAGTGGATGCTCCAGACACATGACAGGGAACACATATTTCTGTCAACAATTTTAACATTTTGAGAGAGGTCCTGTTCAATTTAGAGGTAAGGCTGGAGGATACATTTCTAGCAAAGGAAGTGTATCCAACGACAAGTTATTAGTTGACAAAGTACACTTTGTCAAACAGCTTGAACAAAACCTGTTGAGTGTTTCTCAATTCTATGATAAAAAACCTCAAATACTTTTCACAAAACATGAGTGCATTATCCTCAAACCCAGGATGATCATTCCTCAGGAATTGGTGCTTCTTAGATATGCCAAGAAATGAGATATGTACAACTACAAGCTAGATGAACAATGTTTCCCCACTAGGTGAAGTATCATACATTCTTTCCAAAGTTGATGGTGATGAGTCAACTGTATGGCATAAACATATGTTTCATGTCCATTTTAAAACCATGAATAAATTGGTTAAAAATAACTTGATACATGGTCTATCGAAAAAGGAATTTTTCTGCAAAGATAACTGTGTTGCATGCCTGAAAGGGAAGCAACACAGAGCATCTCATAAATCCAACGTTTTTAACTCTATCACCATTCCATTACACTTATTTCACATGGATCTATTTGGTCCCACAAGTATAATGAGCATTGGAAGGAAATCATACTGCATTATGATCGTTGATGATTTTACAAGATTTACATGTGTCTTCTTTTTTAAGAACTAAGGGTGAAACTGCTAAAACATTAAAGTCTTTTATTTCTTAATACTGAAAATCAAATTGATCACAAGGGTAAGATAATTAGAAGTGATCAAGGAAATGAGTTTAAGAACCACATTCTTGACTCATTCTGTAACTCAAAAGGAATTGCTAGACAATACAATGCTCCTAGAAATCCTCAACAAAACGGTGTTACTAAGAGAAGGAACAGGACACTGATTGAGGCTACTCTAACCATGTTAACTTATTCGAAGTTGCCTCTAACATTCTGGGCAGATGTAGTTAGCACTCCATGCTATGTGCAGAACAGGGTTCTTGTAGTTAAACCACATGGAAAAACCTCTTATGAGTTATGGAACAAGAGGCCACCGTTTATTGGTTGTCTAAGGTCCTTTGGCAGCAGGTGTACCATACTTAACATAAAGGACAATTTGGCAAAATTTGCTGAAAAGTCGGATGATGCTATCTTTGTTGGATATTCCACCAACTCTATTGCTTCTAGACTGTATAACATCAAAAATCAACAATTTGAGGAATAATCTAATATTGTTGTCAATGAGCACACTCCTTGTGTTAAGGGGAATGGCCCTGATCATATTTTTTACTTAGAATTGTTTTCCAACTATTCTATACCATCTTGTGAGAATGTTTCATCTGGAACATGTACTCAAAGTGATTCTGATAATGATCAACTGTTTGAGTTACCCAGACCTCGTTCAAGTTCTCCAAGAGTAACTGAAGATTGGCTCCTACTATCTTCAGATTTGATAGTATGACTATTTAAAGAGATAGTGGAGCTTTAACCAATGGTCCACCTAGTGAGCCTCAAAACTCATCTGGTGACACTACATAACACCAAGCTGATGGAAGTAGCATTTTGAAGGAACAAGAAACTGTTAATGTTGTCTCCCAGCCAACAAATGATGATGGTGTTTCTCATTCATTCAATTAATGCTCATTGAATTAGTTTGAAACAACAGTTGGTCCAAGTGTTCAAGATTTTAAGCAAAATATGTCCATCCTGGATCTATCTTTTCAACTGAAGGTGATTCCCAGGCTTAGGATTCATAACACTCATCTAGTTGAGAACATCATAGAAGAAGTCTCTGAAGGTGTGAGAACAAGGGGACAAACTCACAATGGGAATGTATGCCTATACTCATGCCTTTTGTCTTAGATGGAACCTAAGAAAGTAGAAAAAACCTTAAAGGATAGTAGTTGAGTTGAGTCAATGCAAGAGGAATTGCTTCAATTCAAAATACTAAAGGTTTGGAACCTATGTCCGCTACGATCTGGTCAAGTACCAATTGGCACCAAATGGGTTTTTAGGAACAAGAGAGATCATAGAGGCTTGATAATCAAGAACAAGGAAAGAATAGTAGTTCAAGGATACACCCAAGAGAAAGGAATTAATTACACTAATGTCTTTACACCAGTTGTAAGACTTGAGGTAGTGAGGATCTTTCTTGCTTATGATGCATCCAAGAATTTTTACTGTCTACCAACTTGATGTCAAGTGTGCCTTTCTATATGTGGATATAGATAGGGAAGTTTATGTGTGTTAATCTCAACAATTTAAAGATCCACAACACTCCAACTATATGCACATGTTGGATAAAGCTCTATATGGGCTACACCAAGCACCTAGGTTGTGGTATGAGACTTTGTCTTAATTTCTCATAAAGAATGAATACACTAGAGTCACCACTGATAAGACTCTATTCATAAAGAAGTCTAGAGCAACCAAAACCAAACACTAAGACAATTTTGGTGCAACTAATAAAGGACTTCCAAAACTAAGTATGGAACTTCCGAAGGCAAATGGAGTTCTTCCGAAGGCAAATGGAGTTCTTCCGAAGAAAAGTACAAGATTAACTTCCGAAGGAAAACTCCAACTTTTGAAGACAAAGTCTTCTTTTCCGAAGTTCAAGACTTAGAATAATTCAATGACAATGACTTCCAAAGTAGAAGTCCCCAAGGCTCGGAAGAAGCAACCTTCCCGAACTATAAGTGGCTTTGGAAGCCATTTAACCTTCGGAAGAAACTACTATAAACCAGTGGACATAAGTATGGTCCTTCTGACACTCTGTTGTAAACCTTTGATATACTGCATGACGTTTTCTCAAAACCCATGTAGTTGACCATACTTTATTCCACTATTCACCTTTATCAGTTAGTATAGTTGCCAACTTTAGTTGGTGATAAAAGGTAAGTCATGGACATATCATGACTATCAAATCTTAGATAAGATATTATATTAAGATACCTTAACTTTAGCTTTGTAATATTTGCAATAGTTATAGGTTTCCAGCTGGTATCAAAGTATATCCAACTATAGGTGATAGTATATATAATTTCTCAATGTAACTCTTGTAACATGCTTGTAAGAGTCTTGTAATACTTTGAGTTGAGAAGTAATATATACAAGTACCTTAAAAATTATTTCCTTGTGTTTTTTGTTACTTACTATATTATTATCAACTTTTAAAAGAGATTCTGCTTCATCTAAAACCGTGTGTGATTAAGTGAGTTTGAGAGATAAACCAAGTGTTAAGTGACAAACATTGATCCTTCACATGTCAATCCTATAAAGTAAGGGTTTCAAATTCATACTCCTGTATGATACCCATAATCACATACCCAAATATAATTCATACAAGTCAATAACCAACTTTATAATATTCAATTACCATTTTGCATCACAACTTATAAACTTGCACAAAATGTCAAACTTTCACATTTTCCTAAAACACCTAAATTTTGCATAGATTCATCAACTAACCAAATGATCCAATTATCATAATCGAACACATTAGTATTATCCATGATCACTTTAGCATGTTCCAAACATCATAATCATGATCAAATCACAAATCATACGTTTCATATGAATAAAATTTCCCTTTCGGGAGAGTAATATCCAAAATCCATATTTTCTTCTATTTCAATCCCAAATTCATTAATGACATTTCTAATCTAGTTCATAACAATCATAGCAATCCATCTAACATATCAATCATCAAAACATGAATTCAAAGAAGAAAAAGTTTCTACTTTAGGCAATGTATGAACTACAAGATCAAACCATGGATTTCTTGCATAATCATCATAACCCAACATTCATACAATATAACTAACAACATATCATCATCAAACAATCATCAATTTCAACTTTCTCATATGCTTTCTGAATTAGGGTTCATCAAGAATCATAAACCTTAAAAATTTGATAAATACTTACCTTTAGGTGTGTTTAAATGATGATTAGCACTTGTAATCAACTTCTACCACTTGAATCTCAATCAAAATCGATGCTTGGTGTGTGTTCTTGATCAAATTCGAATGGATGAAGGTGTTGGGAGGTTTCGGCCGAGTTTAGGAGCAAAGGGGCTAAGATTTGGGTTTTGCTAAACTTTACTTAATGAAGAAATATCATTTAAGTCCTCCTTAATCACTTTTTATATAAATTAGTTTCTTAAGCATTTTTAAAAGGTTTTAACTACATAACACAACTATTATTAGACATTAATAATAATTCTATACATTTTCAACTAATCACAAAACACATGAAATATATATTACACGTAATCACATTATCAAGTAAAATTCACAAATAATATTTAAAATTCATAAATTCATGAATCACATAACCATAAACTAATAATCAACATTATTAGTTCAATTATTATTTGTTTATCATATACAATTGTTATTAAGCACCAACGTTCAGAGAGAACTAGTATGTGTTCACGACACGTGTATGTAATACCTAACGGAACTAATGGAGCTTGATAACAGAAAATTATCGAATGTAACAAGAGTAACACCTTAAGACCATTTTCATCAAGCACACTTGATTAAATGATCATACTCATTTCCATTCTAGTTAGTTTACTAAAGAAATAAACCATCGCAATCCGTGTTAAACATCTAAGTTATGGATCTTGAGTTTTGCAACTAAGTGAACTTAACACGAGAAGTAGATAAACTTTATTTTATGTATAACTACTTTAATTTAGATAGTTATTTTATGTAGTTTTTTTTCGTTAAAACAAACAACTAACCTTTGAATTTTCTTTTACGTTTGATATCGATTAGTAGCCAACCACGTACACTCCATAGTTCATAGGGTCACGACACTCTTACTTTTTGCATCTCCACTCCGCGGTTCTAATGTCATTGTAGAAAGGAACAATACTCTATACTTTTGGAACTTCGGCACTAATCACCGATAACTTGAGATATATTTAAATCTCATTTATCAGTCAAATTATTATTATTATATTAATTGATAAGAGGAACCCAATAGTTGTTTTAATTTAGCTAACTAACTTGATTTTCTTATAATCCTAAACAAATTAACTCAGTTTTCATTGTGTAATTTGTTCCCTATGAAAGCATCCAAACTATATAATAAAGGAAGTTTTCAATAAAAAATGGGTTAAAAATATAAAAATTAATCTCATTCATTTATTTCCTTAATCAGTGAATAAGATCAATTTGTAAGAAAAAAATTCGTTAAAGCATTCACATTAGATTTTTTATATTTATGTGAATGTGTGTCATATATTATGCGGATGATTGTTAGTGGTTGTGAGTGAAAATTTTGCAATTTTGTATCATGGTTCCAATTTTCCATATTTGAAGAAACACGATACAATCATAATTTTTTTAAATATTTTTTAAAGTGATTTTCAATGGAGGAGAGAAAATTAATAAAAATAAATATATAAAGATTATTATTCAATTGGAAAAGAGAGAAAAAAGTAGTGTTTTTAGGAATAACCACTTTTGTTGTATTTTTGCAAATTCTTTCAACTTTTTTAAACGTTCACAACTTTTATATACGACATTATTGTAAGGTTCCGTTCCCGGAGACCTCACAGTTGGTCAATCACAGCAGCTAAAACATTAAACATTATAATTATACAAACTTAAGCAGCGGAAATAATTTATTAAAAACCATTCATTGCATTTAAAACACTATTGTTAAGCAATACATCATCGTTTAACTATTTACAAAAGAATTGTTTTACTGCATTACAAAACAACAGCAACATAAAATACGAATGGATGTCAGTCTTTTCCTGCCGAGTAGCTTCACCCTCGTGCCAACGACAACATGGTCATGTCACTCCTGTAAGCTTGCAAGACTTGTTAACATTTTATTGATGTTCCTCTTCTTTTCTTTATTGCTCTTTCTCTTTATTATTACAATATACTTTACGTTGCGATAATAAACATGCCACGTAAAGTCACATACTATAAGTAATAATAATAATAAGGAACAATCATAATCATGCATGGAACATCATCATAAATAAGCCCTAGTCAACCTCGGTCAAAACCCTAAAAGCACAGACTCCCAAAAATTCTGTAAAAATTTCAAAGTGTTTGGGCGCTTTGACACTATTTAGGCGCATGATCCCTGTTTGGGTGTTTCATCACTATGTAGGTGCATCAGCCAACACTTAATCATTTTATCACTTAGGCGCATGGACTATTCAGGCGCATGAGCACTATTTGGGCGTATGAACACTTAGGCGCATGGGCCGCTTGGGCGCATGGGCTATACTTAGACATTTCTAAGGCGATATTGGGCGCATGGGCTACTGTTCAGTCACATGGTTTGCACTTAAAATCTTCTAAGGCAATTTCAGGCGCATGAGCCTTATCTAGGCGCATGAACCTTCTGTTCAACCTATTTCTAGTATATTTTCAAAACCAATCATCAATCCCAACTGTTCTAAGCTTAACATGGTTATTCTAAACATGAACAACCTATAAGCATCTAAGAACCAACATTCAACATGCATAATACATACGGGTAAACATACATAAACTTTGTAAAATCATTTTAATACATTTTCAACCCCAAAGATGTTCAAAACAAGTAGAAACCGGGGTCTAGAACTCACCTGGTGCAACTTGGGTGTTTCTTCCTTCTAACCCTTTTTGCAACTGAGTTCAAACACCTAAAACACCACCAAACACACACACGAACACATACACAAACACATAAGCACATAAACATATAACCGGGATAAAACCCGACATAAACACTTAAAAACCATGAATTCTTACCTTGAATTCGATTCCTTCTTCTCCAAAACCAAATTTCTGCTCTCTTCCTTTCTCTCTCTCTCTAAAACCAAAGTGAAAGAGTGGTGTGAAGGGAGGGTGGGCGGCCATGCCCACCTTTACACCAACTTTTTCAAAAATTTTGTCCTTTTGGATGCCTTTAGTCCCTCCACTTGGACTTTATTGCTTTTCTTTCTTTTATTTATCATTTATTGTCTTTTTAAAATAACCGGGTGTTACACTTATTTTTTATTTAAAATCCACCATAAAAACGAGCGTTTTTAACATTAAAATGAGTACACTATTGTTATATACAATTTAAATAAATTCTTTTATGTTTTTAAACTCATATTTCATCATTGTATCTTTTAGTGCAATTTAATATGTATTTTTGTTAGTTATTGTGTTTTTCTAAAAACTATTGTGTTTTTTTAAATGATAAATTTTAAAAAGCTATAGTGATGGAATAATATTGTTGATCTCTAATATGTAAACAAAATAATAAATTAACAACTAATTAATTTAATACATTAAAACAATGACAAAATAATACAATGTCTCATTGTGTTTTTATAGCAATTGTGTAATCTTAAACACTATAAGTTTTAAAAATACAGCGGTAAAATAATATCATCGTGTACTTATAATTGTAAAATACAATAATATATAACAACGAAAATTTATATAATGTGTAAAAAACAATGACAAAGATAATACACAGTTTTATTTTCAACAATATGAGTTTTGATAAATATATTAGTGAAAGTATATTATTGTACACTAATAATTGGTAAAACAGAATGATAAATGAACATGTTTATATACTGTATAAAATCAATAACAATAATAACACAAAATGATATAAATCATAAAACACAATTACGAATACATATAACAAATGATGTAAAATATATGACATAATGAATAATATGATAAAACGAGCTGATTTATTTGACACAATTACAAAAATATCATACTCTTTAAAATAATAGAATGCACAAATGTCAAGCCTACAATTTATCTTCGACTTTTTAGATTAAATCCCTTTTTTACTATAACATGAGTCTCTTTACTCCATACTAGACAACTACATTAAATACTGATTTTGATTAAATCTATTATTTTTAATAACTAAATTAATAATTTGTTTCAAATTTATATGCATATTTATAATTTAAAATTTAGTTTATTATCAATTAAATTGCTGAATCTTATGTTTTTCAGTTATACATACCGAAATCATTTTTCAGACGCAACGGATCCAATTAATATAAAAGCCTTCAATCATATATTTACATAGCCAAAATTGTTATATTTGTTATGATTTGTTAAGTCACATGGCATTTTTTATCATATCATTGTAGGCTTGTAGCCGAATGTATTTAAATAATTTATTTCGTTTTATTTTACATTTTAATAGATTTATTAAATTCAGTTTTTAATAACTGCTTTACAATTTTATCAAAAGTTTATATCTAAGCATATATTATGATTTATGACATTAGCTCACAATATATACTTTTGAATTGCTGGTATTTTGTTCAAATTTATTCATTTCAATACTTGTGGCATCAAGAGGCTACACTGTCTTCCTCTTCATTTATAATCTTGTTATGACATTGCACGTGGTTTTGTAAGAAAGACACATTCATAGTGGATCATTTACAATCACACAAATGCTTTTCTTTACATCCCATGGTTGTGAATCAACTGGCCAACAAATCACATGCTTTTGCTCCATATCCCCCTCACAAAGCAAACATTATAGGCCTACTAAAATGCATATATATACACAACATCTCCAATCAAGCATAATACAACACATCCATCAGTTTTCATTAATCTCTAACCAATCCACTCTACTTATATCTCTCTTCGAAGAAAGAGAAGTCCATACAAGATGATCGGCACCAAGACATTGATCAAGATTGCAAGAAAATCCCAAGAAATGGCACCCACAAAGCAGAAAACAAACGCGACATCAGAAGTGTTAAGAAATTATAACACTACTACAACAACAAAAGTTGAAAAGGGCCATTTTGTGGTGTATACACTTGACGGACACCGCTTTGTCTTTCCTTTAGGACACCTCAAAACTTACATATTTAGAGAGCTCTTAACCATGTCAGAAGAAGAGTTTGGACTACCAAGTAGTGGACCAATAACATTCCCTTGTGATGCATCATTCATGAAGGATACAGCTAACTTAATCCATCAACATGCAACACTAGCCAAGGAGAAAGCTTTGCTGCAGTCACTGGGATTTAAAAGTAGACATCCATCGTGTTTTCGTTGCGAGAGAAGCACGCCACAACTAGTTGCCCGTGCTTGTTAAAGCAACATAGAAGTTGTACATTATGTAGTTAGAAGTATCTTAGTTTATTCATTTTAAGGCCATATTTTGTTTATATAATGATGTAACTCGAGTTTTTAATGTTGAATGTGAAATGTGGAATTAATGTGAAATGTGGAATTAACTCACTTCAAACACTAAAGAACAATACTTCAAAGAATCGAATATAAAAATTAGATCACCAACGTTTACGACTTTATTAATTATCTAGAATGATTACAAAGGAAATGAGAAAGAGAGAATAGAACGAAAAACTTTCTCCAAAAAGATTAACTTCAACATCGATCTAACACACTTTCTAACAAAACTCTTTATTCACCATCTGGAGTAACAATGCTAATTAGTAGACACTTACACCTTCACTGGTAACCGGTGGCGTAGCTTGAGCCACATCATACGCGGAGCGGGGGCTTTAATTAGTTATATATTTTAGGAGGGTCAAACTCTATATATATTAAAAAAATTGCACTACCCGATCGAAAATTGCCACCCGACCGAAAATCAACAAAACTGACGAAAAAAAGAAACACTGACAAAAAAAGAGGGGGAGCGGTGGCCCCTCTCAGCCCATACAAAGCTTCGCCCGTGGTGGTAACTTTACTTGTCAACACAAATATTTACCACTTGATATACATTTAACTATTCCATAATGATAGATAGGTATTATTGATAGCAACAGATGGCAAGCGAAACAAAAGAACTCAGATCCAAGAAAACTAAATCAAGCCAAGAACTTTCGATCTTCTCGATTCACTAAGAGTCGAGATGGCTTCAGTTACGAAGGAAAAGGAACAAATTAAGAATCTTTACCATGACAATAAAGGGTGCAAGAGATCAACAGAACAAGGATAAGCCCTGAATCAAATTTTCTAAATGTGAAGAGTATGATCATTATGCATCAGAGTGCCCACCTTAAAAAAACAAAGAAACCCAATCAAACTTGATTCAAATAGTGGATGATGAGCCAGCTTGATTTAATATGCATGGTATCTTGACAACAAAGCTTTAAACCATATGATCATTAGAGATTAATCAGCATTTTATGTGCTCGACACGTTTGTAGGTGGGAACAACAAACTTGGAGATGGGTCCACTGTTGTAATCAAAGGAAGAGGTTCTATGGTGCTTAACTACAAGAATGGAGAAAGGGTATTGTTTAATGTATATTATATTCCCTTACTAAAGAATAACATTCTCAGTTAGGACAAGCAACTAAGGTTGATTGAGAAGTGAAGATGAAAGGTCTAGAATTAGACTCTACAAGGTACCATTAAAAATTAGAAGTCCAATCTATATTCACAGCAATACAGAAGAATCATGGAGATAAGATAGAAGACTAAGCCACATGAAGTTTGATGCTTTAAAGGAAGTGACAACAAAGGGTCTGCCAGAGGATTACCAATTATCAATAGACCATTACATGTTTGGGCAACATGCCTAGTTGGTCAACATTCCAGATCACCATTCCCATCACAAACATCTTATAGCTCAATAAAGTTTGAAATTATTGATTTCAGGTCCAAGATCATACTTAAACTCTTTCATTTATTCATACTTTAAAACTTACAATATATAGAAAAGAATCATGCACTCCTAAAAACAAATGGCACTACTCCACTTACCATAATACATGCCCACTACTTGTTAACTACTAATACTAATTCAAATTTAAAACTTGTATTCTCTATACAAAAATGACTCAAATATTAGATCCGTAACTCGTAACTTGACCCGACTTGATCTGATCAAGATTAATCCAATAGAAATTACTAATAAAATTCCAAAAATGAATATGAATTTTTCAGTAAAATCTATAAGGTCAGATAGAGGAGGGGAATTCACCTCACTAGAATTTACCAACCTATGTGAGAATGAATGAATAGCAAAACAACTGACCTCTCCCTACACCTCTCAAACACAATGGTGTAGTAGAAAGGAGGAATAGGTCTATGTGAGCCTAATTTGGCTAGAAAGTTACTGAAAGCAAAGGATATGTCATGAAATTTACTAGCAGACAATAGAGGATATTACACATGTTAATCTACATGACTTGAGAATCTTTGGATGTGTTACACATGTTAAAGCATTACATTCACATCTAAAGAAGCTAGCAGATAGGAGTCACCCTGTGGTGAATTTAGAAGTAAAGACAAGTCTAAAACACACTAGATGTTTAATTATAACGGTAACAAAATAGTAGTGAGCAGAGATGTGAAGTTTGGTGAAGAAAGAATGTGGGATTGGACACAATGTCAACATGGAGTAGGGGATGGTGGTCCGATTTCAGTTGATATTTATGTACATAATGAGGTGTAATTGGCCGATGAAAGTAGAACTCCCCAACTATATGGATAATTAAGCTGCAAACTCAAAAAGGTAAGGAGGAATAACTATGAATTTTATTTAAATGTCTAACACGTTAAAATATATACATATATTAAATATAATAGAAAATAATTTTAAAGCAAACACAAAAGGGGAACTATCCCAAATTTATCTCTACTAGAAAAAAAAATCAAACGCGTATATAATCTAAAATGTATTCTAAATGATTATGAGCAAAATAATATACATCCAAAGGTATATGCTAATATATATATGTATAAGTACGTAAAAACATATCATAAATATACAAATTTATGGTACGTTTATAAACATGTATAAATAATATAAACACTGGGGAGGGATCCCTTAACACCATATTATAGATTAAAATCATAGGTTACATATATGTAAGTACCAGTTACAAAGTGTACAACTAAAAGTTACATATATATATATATATATATGTATATATATAATGGTTATGTATATGTAAGTACGTGTTACCAAGCATACAACTAAGAGTTACGTACATGTAAGTCATACAAGTTAGTATATGTAAGTCGTTTAGTTATCATCATCATTCCTTGAAGTTTAAATTAAAAATTATATAATGACCTCAATAAATAAGAATAAAATTTACTCAAATATACTTTAAACAATTAAAAAGTTAAATCAGTTATAAATTATGTGAGTGGGTAGTGGTAGTTTTTATGGCTTTTAATCATAAACATGGTCTTCATTTTAGTATAAGTAAAAAACTTATGTACATGAAAATAGGGGATAAGTACATATATAGGGGTTGGTTGTTATATAAAGTGTAAGTTTTGTGTGAAACGTATGAAATCACCAGAGTGTGACACGTATTTCATGGTAGAGGGCTAATCTGGTCTGCGTGTTATAGTTATTATTACACGTTATGTTTATTACTACACAAAGAAGAATTACCCACGTAATAAAAAATAATTATGCAAGTTATATTTATAATTACGCAAGTTACATTATAATTACGCAAGTTATGTTAATAATCACGCAATTAATAATCACACAAGTTATATGTACAATACATAGACATTAAAAATTATTGATTTTTTTATGAAAAGTATAGCAATACTATATTCATAATGAAGAGGATAAGTGATTGATGTTGTGGAATATTTTTTTAAAAAAGAAATAATGCCATATAAAAGAGTTATATACATTTAAGAAAATGGGACAAATTTGATAAAAGTTATTATAGTCTATTTTCAAATCTATCCCTTCATACACATTTCTTGTGTAATTAGTGTATCATTAATATGAACCGTTATCAATTATATCAATGGTTGTTACCACTTTTTACATTTTACAATTATTTACTTTGTACCGAAACTTATATATAT
>BJCM01266587.1:0-14216 GCA_018326385.1 Flaveria bidentis | reverse complement strand
AAACAACTTCAACTCTTTGAAAGCTACATGCATGATGAAAGACAAAACATTCAAGAATCCTCTGGAAAAGAAACAAACAAAACCAGCTGAAGAAGTGGTATTCCCTAAACTTAGAGTCAAACCTACTAAAGCCTTGAAAAGAAAAATGAAAGCTGATACACATTCCTCAATACCAATTTCAAATGTGTTTTATGATGAGAAGACATATGAGTTAGTGATTGAGAGGAAATGGGGAGGGAAAGAAGGTGTTGAGATCAGATTATTCAGTGGTTATGAAGTGAGATTACTGGATCAATCATACATTCAATACATTTATACAAGACACTTCAGAGAGATATCAAACAAATTAGGTGAAGAAGATCTAAATTTCTTTCTGAAGTGTATCAAACTATTGAAGATGGCTTATGATCAGATCAGTGCTAAAAGGGAGAAAAGAAAGAAGAAGAAGACACCTCTCTAATTGGGCAACATTGTCAAGCTTGAAGTTGATGTAGATGGTTCTCTATTGATTCACAAACATGGACTTTCAACTGTCTCTCTTTGGGAACCTATTTCTTTGAAGAAGCTACCACTTAAAGCAATCCATGATATGAGTAGAATGAAGATTCATGTACTGAGCAAGGACAAAATGTTAGAGGCTCAAGATTTTGTCAACATGATCAAAGCAAATTTGGATCCAAGACAAGTAGCACATTTTTTATCATCAAAAGACCTAGCTGAATCATCACAACATCAATCACCTCCCAAACATTGAGGAAAACTAGGTTGTATAATCCTTAGGGGGAGTATTGTTACACCCTGAAAGGATCATACATGCCAACTCAATAGGTTAATTGATGATTGCTCAGCTGGAATCCCACAAGTCCAAGAAGAAATGCGAATGAAAATCTGCTAAGGAAAAGAAAAAGTGTCATCTTCCGCATTAGTTAATGCGGAAGACATAACATTGATGCGGACAAGTGTGTTACTCTTCCGCATTGACTAATGCGGAAGACATAATACCAACGCTGAAGAAGTTACTCTTCCGCATTGACTAATGCGGAAAAACAAAAGAAGATGCGGACAAGACTTTGCTCATCCGCATTTGACAAATGCGGATGACCGAACAAATGCGCATAAGTATTTGTTCATCTGCATTAACCAATGCGGATGACCAACATACTAATGTGGGTGATCAAGTGAAGAAATGCTGATCAAGATTATCTCATCCGCATTTGTCAATGCGGATGAACGAACAGAGATGCGGATCAAGACTTAGACTAGTTTCTGATGTAATAGTTCAGGGGTAGTTTAGTCATTTTGTAAAGGCATCTTTTCTGCCTATAAATAGAATAGTTAACCTCGTACTGAGGTGACGGCTGGTAGATAGAGAATTTTTGTTGTAATTATTCTCTGTAAATCAACTTTGATATATACAAATACAAAAGCATTTATGAGTATTATATTGCATTAAATGTTCTTTGATTGTTTGTTTCCGCCACTCAATCATTCACTTGATTATCATATTCGATTCTTAGTAAGAATATCAATCTTACTCAACCCAGTCAGCTTTCAAAACCCTAATCGTTGATCCTTGTTGCAAGTTACAATTTCTAAGCAGTTATTACACAGAAATATCATTATGCCTTGTTGTTATTGAATGTTATGATCTTCATTGTTTTATTATTGAATGAGTTGTTATTGTGTTCAATCTTCATTTTTCATCTTTTTAGATTGTGTGTTTGATATTGAGCGATTCTTCATCTCATTTGTACTGTTATACGATCATATGTACCAACATATTGTTGTTTCTGTTGTAATCAACTTGGTCTCTGAACTTGTTCAATGAGATCTTCAGTTGGTTGTACTTATAATTTGGTAAGCTTTAGTTTATTTTATTGTTAAACCTCAACAATACTCCCCCAAAACTGATGCTTGGCAAACCTTGAATTTGAAGATCTTCTCTGTCACATTTCTTCTTGATCGACTAATGTTCTGACATAATTCATTGATATCCTCCCCCTCAGGTTAAGCTCTTCCTAATATATTACTGAAAAAGGTTAGAATCTCTTGAGAATACTTCTTGGTATTCGATATGGGTTGTATCACTTTTGGATTATAGTTCATATCACAACTCAAGGATTAGAATGTATTAGGCATATGGTGAGGCTTTGAACTTTAATAAACTGCATCAGGAACATGAATCAATGTTGAACACACTTCCACTCTTTTTAAAATAAATTGATAAATGACATTCTTCAAATTATGAGTACTCCTTTGATTGAAGTCCGGCTAACTGTCCGCTCAGTAGTTAGACACGGGTGCAAAACCTGATCAGAAAAATATGAGCTTTGGTACTTCAAAAAAGGAATCTGATAGTTGTACAATTCCCCGGATGAATCTGTGAAAAAGTGACCAAATTGATTTCTATACTCTTTTTTGCTTTCATGATCAAAATGGATGTTTTTGTTGGTTGCAATCATCCACATTCATGTTTTTCTTTTCTTTTTGAAGTCCTGTTCATCAGCTATTCATAAGCATTTCTTGCAACACAGATCGACATTTCTTTGCTAACTCATCCGCATTTGTTTTCAAAGCATCCGCATTTGTTTGCAAGGCATCCACATTTGATTTCAATGCATCCACATTTGATTTCAATGCATCCACATTTATGCTTAAAGTACCCGCATTTGTTTACAAGTCAACCGCATTTAGTGACAAATCATCTGCATTGGTGACAAGTCATCCGCATTTGTTGCCAAGTCATCCGCATTTGGTGACAAGTCATCCGCATTTGTTGACAAGTTATCCACATTAGATGACAAGTCATCCGCATTTGTTGACAAGTCATCCGCATTTGGTGACAAGTCATCCGCATTTGTGTATAACACATCCGCATGTAGATAATACATCCGCATTTGTGTATAACACATCCGCATTTAATAAAGCTTCATCCACATTTGTTTTTGTTCATCCGCATTTGTTTTCAGACTTGAACAAAAATGATTTCACACTGCAGTGCAGGTCGGGAAATCAGTAGTAGCTTCAATTTCTACAGTGCATCGAATTTTTGAAGGAATAATCCAGTGAATGATTATATTTCTTCAAATCGTAACATATTAGAACAGATCTTGATGATTTTTCTACTTGATTTTGAGATGAACAAATGTGTTTTCTTTTTTTATGTTAATGTTGTTCAATTGCATCGAATTTTGAAGGAATAATCATGAACATATTCACGATTCTTCAAATCGTACCATAGTTGAACAGATTTTTGGTTTTTCTTCTGATTTTGGGTATGAACAAATGGGTTTTTGATGAACATGGACATTCTTCTTCATTTTTCTTCTTTTTCTTCATTGTTCTTGACATCATTAAAGATGAAATCATATCTTAAAACTAGATAAATCCAGCAATCAACATCTCTCATACCATTTTGCTAAATCAATATTTCAGATTCATTGAGCTTGGATCTTAGGATTCATCTCGTTCAGATCTAAAAATCAAAATTAAGATGGGTGGACGTGTGTGAATCAAAGAACAAAGATATGGATAACAATAATATTATGATTTCATTGATGTTGATAAACAAGTTACAATGAGAATCAAAGATGGCTGGTGAAATCAAACTCACCCAAAGGAGAGGATTTCACCTTGGGTGGTGATTCACACCATGAGAAACACACACAAAAAGCCACTCTTGCAAAATTGCACTAGTGGGTCTATTCATATTATTATTACAACATGACCTAGTTTTGATTTTCTAATTGTCTTGATGTTGACTTTGTCATGTTGAATTGTCTTGTATTATTGTTTCTGCTGTAATCAACTTGGTCTCTGAACTTGTACAATGAGATCTTCAGTTGGCTGTAATTATGATTTGGTAAGCTTATGTTTATTCCATTGTTGAACCCCAACAGAAGAATCTGCATCAACAAAAGAAGACAAGTGTTGGAAACCCGCATTTGTACATGTGGATGACCATAGAACAAATACTGACAAGTGTTTTTCCTTCCCCATTAACAAATGCAGATAACCGAACAAATGTTGACAAGTACTTTTTACATCTGTATTTACTAATGCGCATGTTTAGAAGCAAATGTGCATAAGTGTTTGTTCCTCTGCATTTGTTAATGTTGAAGACCAAACACCAATGTTGATGAAGAAATAGAAATGTTGATGAAGATCACAACATCCGTATTAGCCAATACGGATGAATAGAAGAAATGTTGATGAAGACTTTTGTACTTAGACTTATTCTCTGATGTATAGGTCAGGGGTAGTTTAGTTTTTTTTCTACAGGAATGTGTCAGCCTATAAATAGAATAGAAAACCTCGTATGTGAGGTGACTGTTAATAGTTATTAGACAATCATAATATTTTGACAAGGTGTATTGTTACGGTTTAATACAAAAACCCTAGCATTCATTGTAACTATATTTCACCTTGTTTAATACAAAGAGTATTTATGAGTATTTTTTGCATTCAATGTTCTATGATTCTTTGATTCCACCTTACAATCATTGACTCAATCATCATATTTAGTCCTTATTGATTCACATCTACAAAGAATATCATTCTAACATCCAGTCAATCACTTTCAGGTTTTAAGTTCTACAAGATAAACGTTTATTAACTTAAATTTAGGGTTGCATAAATACCAATCAATATCTTTGCTTTTGATTAAAGTGATAACCAAGGAACAATCTTTTAAGATTCGTCTGTTCACAAAGTTACCAATTCACTTATATCAAGTTATCTACATTTCTCAATAAGTTAACAATGCAAGGAAACCAAAAAACTAATGTTAAAGCAAATAACTTTGTTTATAAACAAATTGTTTAACTCAATCAAAACCATCAATTACATTCAATCACAAAGTGTTCAACATAAAACCCTAAACATGACTAACCGTCTCACTTAGCAAGAACTCTCAACCTGATAGCAACTGCTAATGATTTAGCCACGCATGATTATAATTGAGTCTTCAATCTACTTTGGATGATAATTCTTTATGATTTCGAATGAATAGAGGAGGTTCAAAGGACTGAATTTCATCAAAAAGTATGTTTTTGGGGTTCAAGGAAATTGTCTCCTCAAAACCCTAATGATTGGGGCTTTTTAATGATTTAAATTCAAAATAATCACATAATATCGTAATGGACAGTAACTTACAACCTATAGGCTGTAGGTTATGGCTTCCCTTGAGTCACACAGCCAAACCCCCTGTCTTTCGAGGTTCCCAGACAATCTTAGCACCGGGCCGTAAGTAGGTCGCAGCTTACGACCTCCATGCAATTTGCACACTTTTCTTTATTTTACCATAGTCTTTCTATCCTTTGTATTCTTCTAAAATAATGTTCATTAAACTTCTTCTAACCCGCCTTTCAAAAACATAATAAAATGATTGTATTGGATATCAAAACTAGTTTAAAATTATGGTTTTAAACATCCAAAACATACACACGACACCAACACATCATGTATTAAGATGTATACTTATCTTCTCAACTAGAAGACCATGTCATAAATAATAGTTGTAAGATTAATCTTAGAGGCTTATGCTAACCAAAGATCTCTCAGTATGTAACTAGAGTACAAGGAAGTTACTTCAAATAATTTGATCATGCACATAGAAAATTTACTAAGTGTCAAATCTTCTGAAGCTATAGATAGAGATCTTCCAAAGCCAAAAGTGAAGTCTTTCGAAACTTGACGACAAAGCCTTCTAAAGCTTAAAGACTTATTTATTTTGAAGACTTAAAATACATGTGTCCTTGACACACTTTTGACAAAAGCTGAACAACTTTCCGCTGCTAGCACTAAATACTCACCAACTTATACAAGTTTGTGATTATCACCATACTTTTGTCAACTATACATTATGGTGTTTGTGTCTTTAACTTTCCACTCTTGTACTTTTATCCTTTTTTGTAGTAGAATAGGATGTGAGCTAGGGCATGTCATAGTTACTTGTCAAAAGGCAATCTGCATTATGACTTCACATTGATCTTGTTATCTACATTAGTGTCTAGCTAATCTTCAAAGTATGGTCGACTGTATATTGTAGTATAAAGTATCTCATGTAAAAGTCTTAGTACTAAGCCTTGAAACAATTGTAAAACACTTGAGAGAAATATAAATAATCTATAAAAACCAATCTTTGTTTGCCAAAGTGTTCTTATCTTTTGTTCATTATTTCTTTGTTGGGTTTAGTATTTGATCTAGTAATTATGATATTCTTCTATTGGAATCAAAGCATTTTGGTCTCTTGGTTGTAAGATCACACCATTTTAGATATCTTTAGTTTCATAAAACACTTACTTGCTTAGATGGCAATTCTTACTAAAGTTGATATGGAAACCGGCACCATGAGTAAGTATCCACTGATCACTCTTGATGAGTTTGATACTTGATGTATCAGGAAAGAAGGCTTCATCATGTCTCAAGATAGCTGGATATGGAAATCTATAGTCTCAAGACCTCACATCCTAAGTAGTACTTTAGCAACTACTGGAGGTGCGATGATACCAAAGTACATGGCTAACTATTTTGAGGAAGACTAGAAAAAGATTGATAAAGATCAGAAAGGCATAACCGCTCTTCAAACCGCTATTCCAAACTCCATCTATAAAGGCTTCAAGAAGTGCAAGACTACAAAAGAACTCTAGAATGCACTAAAGCTGATGTATAAAGGGATTATGGAAGTTAAGGAAAATAGCAAAGATATCATGAACCAATAGTTTGAAAACTTCACATTCAATATAGGTGAATATATGACTCAACAATACTTTAGGTATGTTAAGATTGTAGATACTTTGATGGATATTGGAGTCAACTTGAGAATAGGGACATAGTGAGGAAGTTTATGTTCTCTCTTCCTAGAAAATGGACACACTACTGTGTGTCAATTAAGAGAACTGAGAACCTCTCTACCCTTACTTTTAATGAGTTGTATGGTATCCTAAGCAGTTACTAGATGGAAATGAACATGCAAAATCGATCTTACAGCTCATCAAGCACCCAGAAGAGTTTAGCCCTCCATGTGATTGAAAGGGATGGCAAAAAACCACAACATCATCTCATTGCTACCCTAAAAACTCAACTAAGGGTCCTTTCATCACCTTCCTTGAGACACCAAGGGAGAACAACACTCAAGGAAGCCTATCACACCCTCAAATTCCAAGTGCGGAGTTTTACCGTAAGGCGTGTGAACAAACCAGGATCACAGTCACTAGTTATTCAGAACGACACTATATGCCATAATTAATATAAAACCAACCAAAATTCAAACTTTAAGACTATGAGGAAGCATTTTGTAAATAAGAAAAACCCAATGTATATAAATGCAACATTGAAAAAACATGCTTCAACCTAATATGTAAAACTCATATATAAAATCCAAGTTTTATGACTTGAAACAAAGTCTTCGAATGCATGTTGAACCCATGATGTGCTCCTATTGGCAACCTGAGTTAAAGACTTGAGAATAGTATACTAAAAAATGTCAACACAATAGTTGGTGAGTTCAAGAGTTTGTATTAAACATAAACAATAGTAATTTGTATAACATAAGAAGTGCATTGAAATAGATAGCTAGTTTATATTCATAAGTAACCATAGTGATTTCGCGATCGAAGCTGACTGTGTTGCGTTTGTTGCCTCTCGTCACGACTTATCAGGTCATGACAATTTTTGTGTTTAGGACAATATTGCACCCGTTTGATCTCGAGTCGCACAGGTGGGGCTTGTCAAACCCAGTAGTACTACCTAAGATTTCCCGCTAGTTACCATTGTTAACGATTCGAACGTGTGAGGACTTTCAAGGTATTATGCACTTTGTTAAAACATACACAACTTACAATAATAATTTAGTGTTTGTGAACAAGTATGCTACATCCCCCCTAAGAGAGTTTATAAAATAGTGGGGCATGAACTCACCTGATATTGCAAAGACAATGATAAAATACAACCGATGATGGATGCAACCCTTCAAAGGTTACCTAGAACACACAAGTACATAAGTACGTGTACATATAAAGCTTAACAATTCTAGGTTAACCTAGTTGACTCATTTGACCCGTTGGTGACATATTAATAGAAATATCATTTAATCAAGCATATTAACTTAGCATACATGAACATGATACAAGTTATCCACATGTATCACATCATCAACCCAAGTTCTACCACGATCATCATGCCACATTAGATTATCATAGAATTTATGCAAATCTTAAACAAAGTTCAACACAATTATCACAACTAATAATTCATACCTAGAGTCTAATCATGCACTACATGCTATGTGAAGCCACTCATAACATTACATCCTAAACCATGCCGATCCTACTAAGTAGGGGCATTAGATTCGCACGCGTGTATGACAATCATAATCACATTCACCAACAAATTTCATTCCAACCAACGTACCCCACAATGATCAATTCTAATCCTGAACATGATTCCCTAATCGCTAACTATAGTTCATCATCATGTATAATCACCAAGAACCTAAATTCCTTACATGATCAATCAAGCATCCAAACAACTTAATTAACACATTCCACCATATTAGACATCATCCATAAACATTCTAACATGATCCTAATATCATAAGCATGCCCAAATCATCATATCCAATGATCTTCAAAAAAATAGTTTCTCTTTTGGGAAAGTAACACTCAAAATCAATCTAACATCCAATTCATCCATACATTCATCAACTTTATACCTATCAAGTTCATAGCATTCGTTCTAACATGATAATCATCACTAATCAAAATTCCCAATTACCATGCATAAAAGTTTTTACTTTTAGTAAGTTATGATCAACACACCAATTTCATGAATTTTCTTGCACAATCCAAGTAGACTAACTTCCAAACATTGTATCTAACATCATACCATCATTAAATCATGAATTCCAAGAACAAAAAGTTTCCTCTTAAGGCAATGTATAAACTTCATGATCAACATATCCAACATCATACAACCTAAGTAACATCATATTAGCATCAAACAATCATCAATTTCACATCTTCATCATCAATTTCGAACTAGGGTTTAACAAGAACCAAAAACCATGAAAACCTAATCAAAACTAACCTTTAGGTTTGTAGAAATCAAGAATCATGCTTGCAAACACCTTGGAATGCTTGGAACTAATCAAAATTGGATGTTTGTGTATGTTTCTTGATAAAAATCGCAAGAACAAATTGTAAGGTTTTATGTCAGGCTGATGCACTTAAAACATTCAAAGTCTTTCCTGCATGCATGCATTGAAGTACAGAAGTAGAGATGCATCAGAAGTCTTACACCCTGCACTAGAAATATTCTAAGTGTAAAATCTTCTAAAGCCAAGACCAACCTCTTCCGAAGCCAAAAGTGAAGTCTACCGAAGCTTCAAAGGCAAAGTCTTCCTAAGCCAAGAAGCAAAGACAGATTATTACCTGAAGAATTTTTAGTACATGTTTATCTGATGCATTTTACCATAAAGTTGAACCACCTTCCGCTGTAACTCTGTTCAGTCACAACCTTACATGAGTTGGTGAAAAGGTCCATGCTTTTGGTAAACTGTATGTTGAGGTCTTGAGTCTGTGCTTTCTACTTTATGTAATTTTAACCTTTTTGTAATATATTAGGATGTGTGCTATGGCATGTCATAGTCACTAGTCAAAAGGCAATCTGCCTTTTGACTCTACATTTGATTTTGTTGTCTAGTTAAAATATGTCGAACTGGCCTTCTAAGTACGGCCCGTTGTAGGATGTAGTATAGATTATCTTAAGTCCTTGTAACTTTTCTTTATTCTTTTTACACTTGTAAAAGAACTTGAGAGCAATATACAACATTCTTGAAAACCATATACTTGTGTTGTTCTTGGTTTTGTCTCATATTTTTGCTTGTGTTCTAAGTATCATTCTAGTGTGTTTTCAGTTCCCTATTTTATCTGTTAAGTGTTCTAAAATAACTCTCCTCATTGTGTTTTTGTGTTCTAACTAAGCAACCCCTCTAAATAGTCCTACAATTGGTATAAGAGCATTCCAGGCTCTTGATTGTAAGATCTCCCCATCTTAAGGTCCCTCACAAACACAAAATACTTAACATCTCAAATGGCAGCTCTCACTAAAGCTGTACGGAAATTGGAACCATGAAAAAGTCCCCACTGATCACTACTGAAGACTTTGACACTTGGTGCCAACGGATGGAAGGGTTCAATAAGTCACAAGACTCTAGGATGTGGGAATTTTTTTGTCTTAGGACCTCACATACCAAGCACCTCTTCAGCTGCTGCTGGAGGTGGTGTGATTCCAAAGACTATGAAAGACTATTCTGAAGAAGAAAGGAAGAGAATAAGGATTGATCAGAAAGCCATGACAACCCTTCAAACTGCTCATTCAAACTCCATATAAAGAGGCTTCAAGAAGTGCAAAACAACTAAATAGGTATGGGATGCACTGAAGTTGTTGTATGAGGGATCAACTGAATCCAAGGAGAACAAGAATGATCTTCTAAAGCAGTAGTTTAGGAATTTCACCTTCAAATCAGGTGAAACCATGACTCAACAATACTTCAGGTATGTTGAGATTGTGGATACTCTAATGGATGTTAGAGTGACTCCTGAGAAAAGGGACATTAAAAGGAAGTTCATCTCCTCTCTTCCTAGACAATGGACACATTATTGTGTTGTTATCAAGAGAAGTGAGATCCTTATGACTCTTACCCTAACAGAGTTGTATGGTATTCTCAGTGGATACTAGATGGAGATGAACATGCAAAGTTCATCTGGTAACTCCAGCAATCAACTGAGCTCAGCCCTCCATATGGTTGAATGGGATAGCATAGAACCACAACATCATCTTATATGTTACCCTGACAAGTCACAGAAGGGTCCTTTCATCATCTTCCCAAAGACACCAATAGAAAGCTACACTCAAGGAAGCCCATTCCAAGAGACAAGCTCTTCACATGCCTTTGTGTCTTTTGATGAAAGCATATGCAACTTTCTCTTCACCCTTGAAGATCTGGACTATATCCATCTAGATGACCTGGAATACATGGAGATAGTTAAGCAAATTGCTCTTCTTACTCATAGAGCTAAGAAGTTCTACAAGAGGATAGGGAGGGAATTTCCAAGTAATGCAGCCAGTGGAAAGTTTGTACTGGACAAAAGTAAAGTAAAGCGTTACAACTGTAACCAAATGGGTCACTTTGCAAGAGACCGCAAGGAATGGTGGCCAAGCACAAGCCAGGCCAAACTACACTAAGAGAGCCACCCAGAATAAGAAGCCAAAGCATCAATCTGTAGTTGTTGTTGAAGAAGGAGGTTTTGACTGGAGTGTTCAAGTGGAAGATGTGTCTCCAAACCAAGGACTTATGGCTAACCATGATGAAGCAAAGGTATAGGAACATCTCTATACACCTAAATGTATTGCTAAAGTAAATAGATACATGTGCTACAACTAAGAGATGAGATCTTATATTGAGTCCTTAAATATCTTAAAATATGACTTTAAAAGAGCTGAAAATGATTATAAACTAAAGATAGAGGACTTAGAAAAAACCATTTCAACTCTTAAACATGAACAAGAGATAGTGAAGGATGCCTCTAAAAGGATTGAAGATGAGCATTCTAAGAATGGTAACTATCCTTTTGAGGAGACTAATAAGGTTGGGATGACCAAGTAAAGAAGGAAGAACTTGATCAAGAAGAGCAAGAGAAAGGCAAAGAAAGCTCAAGAGATCAAGGCCAACTTTCACTCTAAGCTTAAAGAAGTTTTTATCTCTACAGGCTTTAAGGTGGTTAAGACTAAAGACAAAAACTCAAACTCTAGTACCAAGAGTTCTAGTTTATGTCCAACTCATCCCAGCACCATGATGAAGGCTGATAAGTTGTGTACCACTACTACACAACATAAACCATCTAGCTCCAAAGGTAGTTCTCACTCTAAAAGAATTGCCACAGCATCTGCAAAGATGAAGATGGGAAAGGAAAGTGATCAAGTTCAGCCTTGCTTACAGAAGAAGACTCTTAGGAAAAATAAAATTGATGGTGTTGTATGTGGTAGTACCTTTCATCATGCTAAGGATTGTCTTTACAATCCAAAGACTACTGTCCACATGACCAAGAAAGAGACTTCTAAGAGTTTGGAAAATAAGCAAGCTTCGGAAGGAAAATCGTTTCCTTTCGGAAGCTCCAAAATGAAGAAGACAAGTGAAAATTTACATTCAGAAGAAAATATGGTCTCGGAAGAAAGGAATACTTCCGAAGCACTAAAGCCAAATGCAGTGTTAGCAAGATCTTTTGAAGGTCCAATCATCAAAACTTTCGAAGTATTGAAGGTCAAGTCTAAGACTCCAAAGGTGGTGTGGAAGTCAAAGAAAGATCAAGTGACTGAAAGTTCTTCATCAGCATCAACAAGTGATCCTCAAAACATGACAAAAGGATCTATTACTTTTTCATTGTCTTCAACTTCTTTTGATGAGCCCAAGACCAATAAGGCTTGGGTTTCCAAATGTAACTAACCATCTCTTTTATGCAAGAACAACTCAAGACAAACCAAAATATATGGATCATTGACAGTGGCTGTTCCAGGCAAATAACAGGCAATAGGTCACTAGAAATAGGTCACTACTTCAAAATTTTGAGAGAATTGATGGAGGGTCAATTGCTTTTGGAGGATATGCTGGTGGTTTACATTACAGGAAGGGGTAGGGTCACAAATGGTAAGCTCAGTATTGAGAATTTAAACTTTGTCAAGGAGCTTAGATACAATCTTTTGAGTGTATCTCAATTTTGTGATCAGAGTCACAACATGCTCTTTAATAAACATGAGTACATTGTTGTCATGCCCGAGGTGATCATTCCTCATGAGCATATCTTGCTCAAAGCCCCAGGAAAGGGAACATGTACAAGATGGACTTGCAAAAAACATCTCCATCATGAGAAGTTTCATGCTTTTTGTCTAAAGCTAACAGTGATAAATCTTTCCTTTGGCATAAAAGAATGTGTCATGTAAACTTTAAAAATATGAATAAATTAATTACGAATGATTTGGTAACTAGAATGCCAAAGAAAGAGTTTACAAGTGATGAAAATTATGTTGCATGCTTGAAAGGGAAGCAACACAAGGTATCTCATAAGCCAAAGGAAAGAAACTCTATCAATACTCCCCTACACTTGTTATATATGGATCTCTTTAGCCCCATTAGTGTAATGAGTTTAGGAAGACCTCTTATTGTTTGGTGATCACAAATGACTTCACTAGATTCACTTGGGTCTTCTTTCTTAGAACTAAGGATGAGACCCTTGAGATTTTGAAGAATTTCATCACAAAGATTAAGAACAAATGTGATCACAATGTCAAAACCATAAGATGTGATCAAGAAACTGAATTCAAGAACCAAATCCTTGATACATTTTGTGATAAAATAGGTATTACAATACTATGTTAAAGAAAAATGGTGTTGCTGAGAGGAGATACAGGACTCCTCGGCAAAATGGTTTTGCTGAGAGGAGAAATAGGACACTCATTAAAGCTGTAAGAACTATGTTGCCTGACTCTAAACTGCCCATTAACTTCTAGGCATAGACAGCAAACACTACTTGCTATGCACAAAATAGAGTTCTAGTGGTTAAGACACATGGTAAGACTCCTTATGAACTTTGGCATAATAAAAAACCTTTCATTGGTTTTCTCAGGTCATTTGGATGTCCTTGCACCATCTTGAATACCAAAGATCAAATCACCAAGTTTGATGAGAAATCAGATGATGGACATTTTATAGGATACTCTTCCCAAGTCAAGACTTATAGAGCATTAAATCTCAGAACTAAAGTAGTTGAGGAGTCAGCCAATGTGACCTTCAATGAGCACACTCCCAGTGTGAAAGGTTTTGGTCCTGATTGGTTGTTTGATCTTGATTTAGTTACCAACTATTTTAACGAATCTTGTGAGCAAGTTTCAGGATCTACAGTGTCACACCCTCAAAAACCACGTGCGGAGTTTAACCGCGAGGCGTGTGAACAAACCAGGATCACAGTCAATAGTTACTCAGAACGACTCTATATGCAATAATAAACCAAACCAACCAAAGTAAAACTTGAAAACTGTGCGGAAGTGTATAATAAAAAAACAACCCAAAGAAATAGAAATGTAAAATGTGGCAAAACATGTGCCAACCCAAGAAACAATACAAAACATTGAAAACAGATATAATGTCTTGAAACTGAGCC
>BJCM01266580.1:0-10230 GCA_018326385.1 Flaveria bidentis | reverse complement strand
ACCGAGTGTCTACACCAAGCTCTACAAAGTAAAGAAGCATCATAAGGTGTCAAGCAAGATTATCGCGTGGGCCTATTTTGAGGATCTTAATGTGTATGCGGGGAAGAGAGAGAAGGGTATAGAGTATTTTAGATTCCCATACGATTTAAAGACTCTACCTGGTTTTGAGCTCAACCAGCTGGCCAAACTGAAGCTATTATATGCTGACCCAAGAAAGATGTCAGGCTGGTTTGAGGCTGCTTTGAAGATAGAGTACCACACCAGGTGGGTCAACTTCAAACCTCAACAACCGACGAGGTACATCCGACGGTCTGAAGTTAATGCCATTACTGGAAAGCCAAAGATTGTGCTGAAGTGGAGTCCTCCACGCATAATGTCAAGAATCCCTCTAAGGGAAATGCCACATGACTTCACTCCACACTTCAAGTGGTGGTACTATGATTGGAGAACAGGTGAGGTGGTCATAGTTTTGAACATAGAAGGTAATAAGGAAACTATCAGGGTATTTGACCCAATGTGGCTAACTAACTTGTCTTCTGACGATGTCTACACTTTATACAAGTGGCCACTGTTCTATGACGCGCAAGGCATTATACAAGCCCTCCAGTTCCAAAATGTGATAAGACTCTACTTTGCATTCGAAATACATGCAGGAGTTACAAGGGAGGAGAAGTACAAGAAATTTGAAGAGTTGATGAAGAATGTTAGACAATATAGGTGCAAGGGGGAGTTTGTTGATACATATGTACCTAGTTTATGAGCTTAATGTAAAATGTCTTTCATGTCTTACATATATGTAATTGAATGGGTATGAATGAAATACAATGTGTGGTCTATGCTTATAATGTTTAATATTTCATTGTTTATTATGTATTGAACTAACTATATAGGTTTGTGGTTGTTTACATAGTTCTTAGTCAATAATGGTTGAGAAATATGTTTAAACTTAATCGTGTGAAGTTCTCATGCGAATGGACCATACGCATGAATACTTCAGCTAATGGACCAGTCGCACGACTGAACCAGGAGACTAGATCAGTCGCACGATTGTGACATGATATTGACTCAGTCACACGACTGAACACTCAGTCGTGCGGATGGATCAACCACATGATTCAATCGCACGACTAAACCATACTAATGGTTCAGTCGTACGAATGACAAACCCTAACCGATAAATACCACTTAATTCGTGGAAAAACGTAACAATTCGAATACCTATGCACTAAATCATACCCTAGCCGTCCAGAGACTCAAGAACACTTGTTCCAAATTCATAGATCGCAATTAATCGTCTTGCAGTCGTTCTTAACGTATTGATTCACTATTAGATTGATTATACTTGTGTTCTCACTGATTGGATCGCCAATCAAATGGGATTCCGCACTATTTGGTTTGGTATACATTTAAATCAGTTAGTACTCCATACCCAAACAGTCCTAACATTTATATAGTTGAACATTTAGTTATTTATTATATAGTAGTTAGGCTGCCAAATTTTAGTAAATAATTAATGTATGTTTTCATTATTATTTATGTATGGACAAATTCAAGATGAGATGAATAGATCATAGTCGAGCTCGATGGGGAGATGAGACATTGGTTGATGAGGTTGAGGTTCTTTCACGTTCCTTGGGATCTAGGCGTGGTCATATACGGGGCGTTGGTTGAAAAGTGAAAAGTGTTACCCCCGATGTGACTTCTAGTACGTATGCACCTCATCACAATACAATGAAATGCAAGAACAACTTAGACAATCAAATAAAAGATGGCAACAACTTCAAATAAATGCACAAACACAAGAAGATAATAAATCAACTCCTTTCGATGTCACAAAACAACAATAACAAATCATCTTGTTAACCAAATGAAGAAGGGGACAAAGAAGATACTACAAGTGATTAAGTTGTTTTTTGTGTTTGATCAAATGATTAAGTTGTTTGTTACATGTTTGGCATGTGTAAACAACTCTTATGTATTTTTTTGGAAAGGAAAGGGTTTCTTATGTATTTTGACATCTAAGTATTTTATTTTATATTATAATATTATGGAATTTGAACAACTTGAACAATTAGGACTAGATTAAATATATATTATAAACCTGGAATATTTTTAAAAATAGAAAAATCAAACAGACTTTATAGTGACGCATGTTGATCGCGTGATAATAATTCAAGTTTTAATGGATCTAATTGTGTGATGTTATATCATGGTTAATGTGGAATGTAGTTACTTTGAGTTGTTTTGGTGTATAGGGAATCAGAGCTAAAAGATGCAAATTCGGGAAGAAAAGGAGCCATAGAAGGAAGTACAAGGAGTGAAAGTGCAAATAACATAAACTACGAAAAAATTGCCAGAAACCCTAAACCGGCATATGATACGCCGGGTATGGGCGTATCATACGCCGGCCGACGTATGAATGGGCGTATTACTTGGCGTATTGGTCAAATTTTCCAGTGAGTTGGGCGTATGTTACGCCGGGCATCAGCGTATCATACGCCGGTGACCTTACAAATCCCTATTTTCATGGGGTTTCAAGATATTAAAAGATCAAGAACTCTAATTCGAAATCTAACTTTTCCCCGATGATTTCAAGGACTTTGAAGGTATCTTTGGAGTATTCCAAGCTTCCCAAATCATCACAACAATCATTATTGATCATCATCAAGCAAAGATCGAAGATTTAATGACGACAATGCGTGGCTAAGTCTGTGTGATTGCTTTAGGGTGGAGAGTTTCTATCAAGTGAGTTTTCTTTATGTTAAACACTTTGTGATTGAATGTATCTGAAGTTCTGATTGAGTTAAACAATTTGTTTATAAAGAAAGTTATTTGATTTATCATCAGTTTTTAGTTTCGTGCATCGTGAACTCAATGAGAAAAGTAGATAACATGATAGAGATGAATTGATGACTTTGTGAATGAACGAGTCTTAAAAGATTGTTCCTTGGTCATCACTTCAATCAAAAGCCAATATCTTGAATTGTGTTATGAAACCCTAAAATATATCTAACAAACTATTGAACTTGTAGAACTTGAAACCCGGAAGTGATTGTTTCTTAATATTTAATTAATTTCATTACAAAGTTTGTTTCTTTATGCAATTGTTCTCATTACTTCTTTCAACGTTTTAAGTTTTAATTACAAGTTTGAATCTTTTAGTTCGTCGAGTTGCATTTGTTAAACATTTTCTACAGATTCTCTAAGGAGATGACCTTACTTACCCTTATACAATAAAGGTGGTTAAGACCGGTTATTTAACTTGTTTTTGATCGAGTCTCGACAACCGGACCACATGTCGCCTCTAACGCCGTCGCTATAGCTAAATATATTTTTTTTTATTTTTATATTTCTAAGTTTTATCTTCTTACATTTTGACGACAACATTATAGGGGCGACTTGTCGTCGCTATATGCATATACTATAGCAGCGATTTTTTTGCGAAGACAAGGATGTGATTTAGCGGCGAGTATATAGCGGCAACCTTTTAGCGACTGAGTGTCTCAAAATGGCATAATCAAATAATTGTTTAGCCAAAGATGGATTCCGAGCCACATCACTATATCCTATAGCGAGAGAATGTGTGGCAAAAAGTGTCACTAACAGCCCCTGCATGAATGTATGGCACACAAAAAAAGTGTCACTATATCCATTTAATGGCATTTTTTTCTGTGCCATCCAATCCTGCAGAGATATTTAGTGGCGTTTTTATTTTTTGCCATAGTATTAATTAGAATATATCTATACCAATGTGGCATAATTTTTTGACCATAAATATAAGAAAGGCTTTTGGGCACAAATGTTGTGCCAATATATGTATTTCTAGTTAGAGATAAATAATGGTTTTGAATCATTATAAATTTACAATATAAAATAAAATTGAAAATTAAAAACACGTAAAATTATATAATCATAACTTAAATTATGGTTTCAGTTCAAAACATGTTCCAATGTTAGCTAACAAATACAAAAATAAGTTTCAAACGTATTTCAAGTGTTTACAAACAAAGTAAATACGCTTTTTCGGGTCGTCAACTCTATTCAAAGGAGTCCATGAATGTTGCTATCTCTATTGCACCAACACTTCACATTTTGTCAACTTTGCCTTCATCATCATTACTTCTTGAAGATGATATTTTGTTACTAGATGATGAACCAACGCGAGGGACCTAAATAATACGAAGTAATGAAAATAGATGTTAATATAAAGTAGTAGGGACGAGCAACTATTAGATATTAGGACCCAAAATTATGTGTACATAAAGTACTAAACGGGTCACAAGTTAAACTATACATATAGTAATAAACGGGTCAAATAAATAAAGCTATGTATATAAAAATGAACGAGTCAAACAAGTAATACATATAGTAATAAATGGCTCAAACAAGTAAAGTTATACTACTATTATGAATTGAATCAAATCTTTTAAAGGGTGTGTTATCCTCCATCGAACATGCAATATACATAACTTTTAATATATCATTGCTCACATGTTCAGCATCTTTTCGAACAAAAAATCCCCTTGTTTACCATAAAACATATAAACTCATAAACATATAAAAAATTCATTCCCATACCAGTTTATATGACATGAGAACTTGAGGGATAAAACATTGGTTCCCTTGATTTGAAACTTTTAAACAACCTCCTGAACTAATACAAGATGCAATAATCATGCAAATTTAATACTACAATTACGCCACAACAAAAACTTGTTACATGAATAAATAATACAAAGTGAGACAAAATTACGCATACACCACAAAATAATTACGCAACAACAATTCATTTATTACGCATAAACAGTTACTTATCATGCATGCATTCCACATATAGACAACATCGCGCAAAATTTTAATCACAACTTACGCAACATATTACAAGATCTCACGCGCTCATCTTACAAGGAATCATATTGTATTTAATTAAATAGTAAAACACTCAACATGCTTATCAGCAATTGTAAAATTTACACAAATAAAAATGAATAAAAATTGAAAAAAAAACAAAAGGCACATTGCAATATGTTAACAAGGAATTCAACATCAACTAAAATGGATGTTGGTTACCAGTACTATCGCTAACATTTCAGCAATGATTAAAACAAAATGAGAGAGCGTTCTATTGAATACTTAATCGACTCCACCAACCTTTTTAAAATCGTCTCTGTAAGGTTTTATATAAGGCTAATGCACCTAAAACATTCAAAGTCTTCGTGCATGCATGCACTGAAGTGCAGAGTAGAATGCTTCGGAAGTTTTACACCCAGCCTTAGAAAATACTCTAAGTGTAAAATCTTCCGAAGCCAAGACCAACATCTTCCGAAGCCAAAAGTAAAGTCTTCTGAAGCTTCAAATACAAAGTCTTCCAAAGCCAATACATGAAGACAGATTTCTTTCGAATACTTTTGAACACATGCTTTATCTGATAAAGCTGAACCACCTTTCTGTGACTCTATTCAGTCACCAACTTACATAAGTTGGTGAAAAGATCCATGCTTTTGGTAACTATACATTAAGGTCTTGAGTCCTTTACTTTCTACATTATTTACTTTTATCCTTTGTGCAATATATTAGGATGTGAGCTATGACATGTCATAGTCACTAGTCAAAAGGCAATTTGCCTTTTGACTCTACATTGATTTTGTTGTTGTCTAAATCATATATATCCGGCTGGCCTTCAAGAATGGCCGGTTGTAGAATGTAGTATAAAGTATCTTAGGTTTTTGTATCTTTCTTAATGCTTTGTAACACTTGTAACGAACTTGAGAGTAATATACAACATTCTTGAAAACCATATACTTGTGTTGTTTGTTCTTGTTTTGTCTCATACTTACTTGTGTTCTTAGTATCAAACTGTAATTTAATTCACAGTTCCCTATTTGATTTGTTAAGTTTCAAAACACTCTCCTCATTTTGTGTTGTGTTGTAAGTGACCATCCCTCAAACAGTCTGCATAATCTAAATAAAACTAAATATACGATTATTAATGGAGAGGATCATCTCGCCCTAACAATGCCCTAATAATAATCACGTAAGAATGATAGTAGTTACACCCTATACCGGGCATAATTACCATTCTACCCTCTCGTCCAAATTATCAAATTGCCACACAACATACTATAATTGTTTTGCACACTTCGCACAAACATTCCATTTTGTATAGTAAACTCTACTACCAACCTTCACTTCTGATTCCACCATCTCCATCTCCATCTCAATCTCACTTTCGATTTGCCCATTCACATCTCCATCTCTATTGGTGACGGAGCTTGAATTTTTTTCCATGGGGTCGAAATTATAATGGTCGGTTGTGTAACGTTAAATAGTAAATTATTTATCTATGGTGTGGTTAGAGTCGAGTCAATCACATGATAAAATTATATAAAAACTTAATTATAAATTATTATCTAAAATTTGATCTACAAACAAGAAGGATCTCCTAAAGCAGCAGTTTGAAAACTTCATCTTCAAAGCAGGTGAAACCATGACTCAACAATACTTTAGGTATGTTAAAATTGTGGACACTCTAATAGATGTTAGAGTGATTTTTGAGAACAGAGAAATTGTAAGAAAGTTCATGTACTCTCTTCTTAGACAATGAACACATTATTGTGTTGTTATTAATAGAACTAAGAACCTCATGATTCTCACTTTGACTGAGTTATATGGTATTCTTAATGGATACCAGGTGGAGATGAATATGCAAAATCCATCTGACAACTCCAGCAATGAGAAGAGTTTAGCCCTCCATGTGGTTGAAAGGGATAGTAGAGAACCACATCATCATCTTATCTTCTACCCTGGCAACTCACAAAAGGGTCCTTTCATCACCTTTCCAGAGACACCAAGAGAAAGCTACACTCAAGGAAACCCATTCCAAGGGACAAGCTCTTCACAAGCCTTTTTGTCTTCTGATGAAAGCACATGCAACTTTCTCTTCACCCTTGAAGATCTGGACTGTATCCACCTAGATGATCTGGAATACATGGAAATAGTTTAGCAGATGGCACTCCTCACTCATAGAGCCAAGAAATTCTACAAGAGGACATGGATGAAGTTTTCAAGAAATGCAGCCAGTGGAAAGTTTGGGCTAGACAAAAGCAAAGTAAAGTGTTACAACTGTAACCAAATGGGTCACTTGGCAAGGGAGTGTAAGACACCAAGGACAAATGGTGACCAAATGCAAGCCATGCCAAACTATACTAAGAGAACCACCCAGAATAAGAAGCCAAGCAGCAAGTTGCAGTTGCTATTAAAGAAGGAGACTTTGACTGGAGCTTTCATGTGGAAGATGCATCTCCAAACCAAGCACTTATAGCAGACCATGATGAAACCAAGGTATTGGAACATCTCTATACACCTAAATGTATTGCTAAAGTTAATAGGTACAGGTCCTACAACTTAAAGATGAGATCTGATCTTGAGTCCTTAAAAATATTAAAATCTGATTTCAAAAGAGCTAAAAATGACTATAAACTAAAGATAGAGGACTTAGAGAAAACCATTTCAACTCTTAAACATGAACATACCAACTACAGGACTCAGATCAAAGATCTCATAACTAAGTTGACTGAATGCCAGGTTGAGCTTATGATCGGTAAAGCCAGGGCATAAAAATGTGTTCTTGAAGAAGAGACCTTCTAGAACATAATATTCCTATCCTTTCATGGAAAATATTGTTATCAGAATAAGCAAGGACTGGGATCTTATGAGATAGCTCCTCCACACACAATCTTGTCTATAAGATCTCCTAGGTGTGAACCTTGTGAAGATGAGCTTCCTCTCATAGTCCCCTTGACTAAAGAGGATGAAGAGGAGATAATGAAGGATGCCTCTGAAAAGAGTGAAGAAGAGCATTCTAAGAAGGGTCATTATCCCTCTAAGGAGACTAAAAGGGTTAGGAAGACCAAGTCAGGAAAGAAGAACTTAATCCAGAAGGCCAAGAGTAAAGCAAAGAATTCTCAAGAGATCAAGGCCACTTTTAACTCTGTGTAGAAACAAGTGTTTATCTCTGCAGGATTTTAGGTGGTTAAGGCTAAAGACACAAACTTGAACTCTAGTACCAGGAGTTCTAGTTTATGTTCAAATCATCCTAACAGCATGACAAAGACTGATCAGTTGTGTACCAATACTATACAACCTGAACCATCCAGCTCCAAAGGTAGTTCTCTCCCTAAAAGAATTACCACAAAATATGCAAAGATGAAGATGGAGAAGGAAAATGATCAAGTTTAACCTTGTTCATAAAAGAAGACTCTTAGGAAGAAGAAAATGGATTGTGTCATGTGTGGGAGTACTTCTCATATTGCTAAGGATTGCCTTTACAATCCAAAAAGTACGGTCCATATGATCAAGAAAGAGACTTCTAAGAGTTTGAAGAAGAAGCAAGATTCAGAAGGAAAATCTTTTCCTCTCGAAAGCTCCAAGTTAAATAAGAAGATAAGTGGGAAATTACATTCGGAAGAAAATTTGGTCTCAGAAGAAAGGAATACTTCTGAAGCACTAAAGCATGTTGTATGCTAGCAAGATATTCCAAAGGTCCAGTCATCAAAACTTCTGAAGTCATCAAAACTTTCGAAGTGTTGAAGGTCAAGTCTAAGCTTCCAAAGGTGGTGGGGAAGACAAAGAAAGACCAAGTGACTGAAAGTTGTTCATCAATATCAACAAATGATCCTCAAAACATGACTATAGGATCTTTTACTATTGCATTATCTTCAATTTCTCTTGATAAGCCGAAGACCAATAAAGCTTAGGTTTCCAAATGCAACTAACAATTTCTTTTGTGCAAGAACATTTTAAAAAAATAGGAATGTTTGGATCATTGATAGTGACTGTTCTAGGCATATGATAGGCAATGGGTCACTACTCTAGAATTTTGAGAAAACTAATGGAGGGCTAGTTGCTTTTGGAGGAGATGCTGGTGGTTACATAACTGGAAGGGGCATGGTCATAAATGGTAAGCTCAACATTGAGAAGGTAAACTTTGTTGGGGAGCTTGGATACAATCTTTTGAGTGTATCTTAATTTTATGATCAGAGTCATAACATGTTTTTTTACTGAGCATGAGTGCATTGTTCTCAAGCCCGGGGTGGTCATTCCTCATGAGCATATCCTTCTTAGATCCCCCAGGAAAAAGGAACATGTACAAGATGGATTTGCAAGAAATATCTCCCTCAGGAGAAGTTTCATGCTTTCTATCTAAAGCGAATAGTGATGAGTCTTTCCTCTGGCATTAAAGAATATGACATGTAAACTTTAAAAACATGAATAAATTAATTAAAAATGATTTGGTAACTGGAATGCCAAAGAAAGAGTTTACAAGTGATAACCACTGTGTTGCATGCCTCAAAGGGAAGCAACACAAGCTATCTCACAAGCCAAAGGAAAGAAACTCCATCACTACACACCTACACTTATTACATATGGATCTCTTTGGCCCCACCGGTGTAATGAGTCTACGAAGGACCTCTTATTGGTTGATGATCACAGATGACTTTACAAGATTCACTTGAGTCTTTATTCTTAGAACAAAGGATGAGACTCCAAAGATCTTGAAGAGCTTTATCCTAAATATTGAGAATCAATGTGATCATATTGTCAAAACTATAAGATGTGATCAAGGAACTAAATTCAAGAACTAAATCGGTGATATATTTTGTGATGAAAAGGGTATTATAAGACAATACAGTGCTCATTTGACCCCTCAGCAAAATGGTGTTGCTGAGAAGAGAAACGGGACACTTATTAAAGCTGCAAGAACTATATTGTCTAACTTTAAACTGCCCATCACCTTTTGGGCAGAGGCAGTTAACACTGCTTGCTATGTGCAAAACAGAGTTTTAGTAGTTAAGATATATGGTAAGACTCCTTATGAACTTTGGAAAAAGAGGAAACCTTTCATTGGTTTTCTCCGATCATTTGGATGTCCTTGCACCATCTTAAATACAAGGATCAAACTACCAAGTTTGATAAGAAATCAGATGATGGAAATTTTATTGGATACTCTTCCCAAACTAAGGCTTATTGTCACACCCCCACTAAGAGCGGAAACACGGGGATGTAACGAGACAGGATCGTCATAACACATGGTAAGCGATAGAGATGCAATATAATAAATGATGACAAGCGTGTCATGACGACACCCGACAACAAGGGGACTTGTGTCGTGTTTAGTCAATATTCACGACAACATAGCCATAAGCATAAACATGTTAAATGATTCACATA
>BJCM01266579.1:0-26412 GCA_018326385.1 Flaveria bidentis | reverse complement strand
TCCTTTTCCTGTTTTTCCCATCCACCGTAAGTTACGGCTGCCTGGCCGTAACTTACGGCCAGTGTTTATCTAATTTCTTGTTTTCTTTATTTGTCTTCTCGTATATGCATTCCCCCGTCCTCTAACATCCTTGTTTTAATCCCTTTACCTACAACCAAGCATAACTCGTAGTCATAGCTATTCACACAATTATAATCACTAAAAGTATATAAACACTCGAGATTAAAACGCTATAACACCTAAAAATCACATCCCATCAAGCAACTTGAGATTTCATATATTAAGGAACAACTAGCTGGGAGACATGTAAGAGGACCTCAACCACAAACACAAGAACCTGTGGAGGTGATTGACCTAACTCATAGCTCACCTATGCAAGTGGGTGATGCTACCAAAAAGGGGGAGAAAGTCATTACTACCACAAAACCTGGGAGTTCCTCAGGGAGTATGGACATTAAGGACTCACCATCCTCACTTGCAATTGTGCCTACCCACAACTTCCTCAAATTCAAATTAATGTGGACTCTATAGACTCCTTAATACAGATTCTGTTAGAGGAAGGGATACCAAGGGCAATGTCATCTCTATCAACTTCCAATCACATCACTTGATGGAGGTATGACATCAAAAAGAGAGCTCTAATCATCATGAAAGTTCAAGGGTGGCAAGAGATCTTCAATTTTCAGACCTTAAACTATTATGACATTCTGGATCTAGCCAGCATGCCATTTGTCAATCCAAGCAAATCAAGACAAGCTGAGAAGTTAGTTCAAAGAATCCAAGACAGGATCACTCTAGAGTTCAGCCTTAGAAGGAGACTATGGGAATCAGGCAATGTCATTGGTCAAGTGGATGTTGAGGCAGACCCTAAGATTAGCTTCATAGGGGAAACCTTGACTGAAGGCCTAGTAACAGAACCTGAGAGACCAATCTTATCATCAACAACAACTGCAGAGATCAATGCCCTTTTTGAGACATCTGCTGGTGAAGGTGATTCTCAACCTCTCTCTAGCCAGAGCTTAGAAGCTGCATCAAGCAACGAAGCCAAAACTCTCTCCACCCTGAGTCACAAAGGTTTATGAGTGACAAAGGGAAAAGAAAGATGACATCTGAGGAGATTGAGGAGGTGGAGAGAGAGGGAGGAAACGGAGGCTGAGGGGAGAAAGTTCCTCTACTGGGTCTTCAAGACTCATGGAGTCTGCTATCAGGGCTGCCCCCAGACCAGATACTTAGAATGATGAGTTAAGGTCAATCAGGATAAATTATCTGCAGATAAGAAACTATGGCATAGACAGTGTCATTTCTCTCCCCTTAGAAGATTTAAATGAACTGGTTGACCTGGAAAGGTCAAGGGAGAAGAAGGAGGCAGAAGATGCAAAGCTTCTAATACAAGTCAAAGAAGAGAGAAGAAAGAAAAGACTATAGAAGCATACGCCTACCCTCTCCCTAGTTCAAGAAAGTCCTACACAAGAGGATGTGGTTCAACAAGAACCTCAGGGAGACAAAGAAGAAGATAGGATCAAGATGATTAACTACCGGAGTGCCACAAGCCTCTATCAAGTAGAAGCACTCTTCTCTTGTCCTGTGACTATGTTGAGTATGAGTACTTAAAACCACTTAAACTTGAGATAGTCAAGGACAGAAAGACAACTAAGAGAAAGATAAAGGAAGAAGCTGCAAAATCAAGAGACATCATCCAAAAAAGCATGAAGAAATCTACTGACAGGCAGAGGATGATGAGCTTCTTGAAGCTGTATGGATTCTTCAAAAGGAGACTTGGCCCCATGTCTCTATCCACTATGGATGAGCATATAAGGGTGATCAAGCAGAATATCAAGAGTGGAGAACTCATTGAATTACACTCCCCTCCAAGTCAAGCCCCACCTGAAGTGGAGGTTAAGGTTGAACAACCAGAGACAAGACAATCTAGACCTCCTACTGAATCTCAGCAAGCTTCATCTCCTGATCCACAGCAGGGTCAACCTACCTCTCCTTCTGAGCATGAGAGAGAGAGGAAGTCCCAACTAAGAAAGACAATGAAGATCAATCTGGTACTGCAAGCTAGTCTTCTTAGTTAAAATTTATAAAGAGAAAGAAGAGGATGGCTTCTAAACCAAAGCCAAAGAAGAAGAAGACCGCACCCTCTTCTAAACCTCAGGATGAGTCAAAACGTCCAGAGAATGTGCAGCCAGAGGATGCTACATCAACTCCAATTCAAACAGCTCCTCTAGCATTAGGAAGACCCATCTTATCTTGGACATACACCATAAATCCAGAAAGATGGCATGTCATTAGAGATCAAGGCACTGAAGACATCTACACCTGGCAAGACATGTTTCAGTTGCCTCTGCATGATCTCTTCGACATGAGAAGACACTTTGACAGTCTGAAGGATCCCGATCACCTTATGAAGAAAGGAATGGTGATCATCTTAATGAGGACTGTTGATATCTGAATTCTTCTAACTGTTTTGTTATCATCAGCCTAGGGGGAGTTTGTAGAGAATGTATGAAGAGGCTTATGCAACCCAAACATCCATAGTGTATCCTGCATGCTACACAAGTGCATTGAAGAAGAATGCTTATGAAGTTTCGCACATGCAACATAAATATTTACGTGTCAAATCTTCCGAAGCCAAGACCAATATCTTCTGAAACCAAAGATGAAGTCTTCCGAAGCCTCAGAGACAAAGTCTTCCGAAGCTTCAACTCATTAAGACAGATTTCTTACGAAGACTTTTAACACATGCTTTATCTGATGTACTTTTCCATAAAGCTGGACACCTTTTCGCCGAATCTTTGTAAACTCACAAACTTAAATGAGTTGCTGAAAAGGGCCATGCTTTTGGTAACTGTACATTGAGGTCTTGAGTCTGTAACTTTATACTTCATGTACTTTATCCTTTTTGTAATAGATAAGGATGTGAGCTATGGCATGTCATAGTCACTAGTCAAAAGGCTATCTGCCTTTTGACTCTACAATTGATCTTGTTTGTGTCTAGTAAATTGTATCCAGCTGGCTTTCAAAGTACAGTCTTGTATCCAGCTGGCTTTCAAAGTATAACCGGTCGTAGAATGTAGTATAAGTATTCCTTGTTCTTGTATCTTTCCTTTTTGCTTTGTAACACTTGTAATAGAACTTGAGAAAGCAATATACTGCATCCTTGAAAACCAAAGACTTTTGTTCTCTTGTTCTGTCTCTTGCTTATTACTTATGTTCTTAGTGTTATACTTGTGGTTAATCCAGTCTTGCTGTTTGATTAAGTTTGGTTAATCTCCTCTTTGTGTTGTTATGTTGTAAGTGACCCCCTTCACCGGTCCTGTAACTTTGTTCTTCCATATTCGCCACAAGGCACAAATGCGGATAGAAGAAAAAGATAAGTATTCAAACTTCCGCATTTGCTACAGTGTGCAAATACGGATGTCCAAACTCATAAGGTTTACTCTTCCGCCTTTAAAACAGTAAACAAATACGGATGTATAAAAACCATCCGCATTTGCTACAATGTGAATTAAAACTCTAACCGCATCTGTTCTGAGACCTTTAAAAAATTTTAAAAGCCATTTTTTTTACTATTTAAAGCAAGTTCAAAAGGACATTAAATACTTTTCAAATTTGAGAGATTCTATAGTGCGATGAGCGAAAACACTATTCAAATTTAAGAGACTCAAAAGGACATTTAATACTTTTCAAATTTGTTTTAACCTAATGTGTCGGACTTTTGAACTGGTAATGAACTTAAAACCCTAGGTTAACAAAGAACACCCAAAATCAAATTTATTCCAAGAAAAGATGAACATTTTCGACTTCAATGAACATGCAAACTTAGTAAAATACGATTCAATATGAAAATCTCAAAGTTATATTCATCGCATGAACAGAGTACCATGAAACCAAAAATGTTGAAATCAAAACATGAAATAAAATCGAATTAACAGTCAAAAACATCAAAATGTGATCTTCAAACTTGAAAAATCAAATAACAATGAGTATTCATGACAATATTTCAATTAGAAATAATTCCTATGGAATAGTACCCTCAAATATTCATATTTGACCCTCAAAAGTCAAAATGATGAATGATGCTAAAAGTAGTACATAGGTTAACATTAATCTATCTAATATGCCTCTAATGCAGGGTAATGGCTGATATCTCATGGAGCAAGCTCCACAAGATTAGTGGTTTTCTAGACCCTAATGTACCCAAGGCTGAGGGGCTCAGATACATGATCAGATTCATCTCCACAACAAGAGTGGCTTATGCTATCACTGTCAGACCTATCATATATGAGAAACTCATAAGGAGGTCATTCTGGAACTCTGCTGAAGTGATAGAGGCTGATGGTGTTAAGTCTTTATCTGGGAGGTTTGATGATGAGCACACAATGACCATAACTGAAGAAACTGTGAAACGGTGTCTACAGTTTGGTGATGATGCAAATGCACCTATTGAGCTAGAAGATGATGATATTACTACTTTCTTTGCTCAGATTGGAAATGAAGGGGGGTTTTGAAGGAAAACAAATTGTGAAGGGATTGGTGTACTTGTCATGGAGGTTTCTCATCCATATTTTTCAGCATTGCTTATCTAAAAGGAAAACAGGATGAAATGATATCCCTATTACTACTTCATCTGCAATCTGTGCTTTGTGCACAAATAGGCCATTCAATATGTCAGCTTATGTCTTTAATTGCCTAGTATCCAACATACAAAAAGGAAGGAGGTACATGTTCTTAATGTACCCAAGGTTCATCCAATGTCTCATAAATGAATCCTTCCCCAATCTAGTGGCTGATGGACCAATTCTAGATATTCCACACTATGATGGTAAATCATATAAGTACATTATGAAGAGAGATCCTAGAAATTTTTACAGTGGAGCTAATTCTCCTCTTCTACCTTTGATGATCCAACAGATCAATCCTGATGAAAAAGGTGAAGAACGACATCCTCTAACTAACGAGCAAATTGAAGAACAAGCTGATCCTCTACCAATTCCATCTCCACTAAGAACCCTACTACAAACACCTCACATCTCACATATTCCATCTCCAAAAAGAACCCCAACACGTCACAACTCACAAATGCAATCTCCCCAAACACAACCTATTACTTCTCCATATTTACTCTATTCATGATTCACCTATCCAATCAGCCCAACCATCTCTAACTTCTACAGAACCTGTTGAGCTTGGTGACTCTGCCATGTCTTCATGAAGATCCAAATCATCTTCTTATGAGGAGGATAACCCCAACCAAATGCCTATCAAGAAAGTTGTGTTTGAAGTTGCTCCTTCTGAGAGCTTTGCTGAATATAGGATCAACAAACCAGATTACAAAGATGAGATGATCTCTGAACTTCTACAAAATCTAGCAAAGATGGAAAGACAGCTAAACTAGATATCAAGTATCATTCGAGATAGATTGTTGGAACTAGATGAGAAGGAGGTTGAGCTGAAATCATTGAAAGAAACATATGATTCAGAGAAGAAAGAAATAGATAAGTAGATTGAGAAGTTAACAAATGCTCTTAATCAATCAAGAGAAGAAATTAGTGGTCATGTTGACACTATTCCTATTCAAACCATTGCCAGGGAAGAGCAAGAGAAAATAATTGAAGAACAAGCAGAGATTATCACTAATTTGCAAAATCAAATTGAAAGTCAAAACAAAAGAGTTTTTAGCTAGAGATGCTAATTGAAATTAAAAGAAAAGCTGAGGCTGAAGCAAGTGAAACTGATGTGGAAAGATTTAGAGCTAATGAGATACAAAATTCTTCTAAAAGTGATGAAAAAGAAGAAGATACAAGTATGTCAAAGAGTGAAGAGTCAAGCCTAGAGATGGTGGTCTATTCTGAAAATTAGCTGCTACACACACTGAAGTGGCTGAATTTAATGACATGATCAATGCACTAGACAGTTTCACATCAGAAGAGTTCATTATTGATGATGAGTTCTAGGATTTTGTAGCTGATCAAAGGACTTTCACTAAACCCATAGTGATTATCTCTTAATCCTCTATCCCTCTGGAGAAGGAGTTTAGCTTGCAAATAGTCCCAACTGTGTCACTATCTGATGAGTAAAAAGAGATGATCAGAAAGCTATATGAAGAGCAAAGAGAAAATGAAGAAAAAGTTATTGCTGCCCATGAACAAGTACAATCAGAGGCTGAAAAAGTGCATCAAGGAGCTTAAATGCCTGAAACCTTTTCTGGTCCTTCACATCATACATATACCAGGAAGAAGAAGTATTTATCTGAGAAGGCAAAGGGAAAAAGACCCATAGTGGAAGAAGAGCATATGAAGAAAAGCAAACAAGATGATCCAAGAAGCCTGGAAGCTATAGTAAAATTCTTAGAAGAACATAAGCAAGTAGAAGCTAAATTAAAGAAGCAAATTGTTTTTGTTGAACTAGAAGAAGGTGAAATTAAAGGAGGCTATGTGGCTGATGATCCAATAGCAGTTGATAGTCCTGTGAAAGAAGAAATATCAGTAGAAGAAATAGTGAAAAAAGCTCAGAGTGATGATTTAATGGTAGAAGTTATGTATCTGATTAATCATGGATATGATCCTGATGAAGTTTTTGGCATGACTTATGAGGGGATGAAGGCAGAAAAAGAAAGATTGAACAAACTGCTAGACCCTACTATTGAAATTGACTATGAGAAGACCATTTCAGCTAAAGCTGACAAGCCAAAACTATCCGCCATGAAGAAGCAAACTTCACCTCCCCAACCTTTGTATCCTGATCCCTATACAATGTCTGATTGGGAAATGAAGGACTATTTATCAAGTCAATGATTCACCAAGTGGAAAATTGGTAACATGAAAACCAATTCCCTAAGGGTTGTTTTCCTTAGGTTGATCACTTAGAATAAGGAGAGACTAAAAACTCTGGAAGATGAAATTACTAGCAAAAAGCCAAGAACCAGAGTGTTTGCTACAGACATGCAACTCACCTATCTAGATCAAGACTCTTTGGCACCCATGCTTCATAGATATCCTGAGTGGTTTGCTGAGCCTTCTCAACTGCAACTTCAAGAAGGGCTAACCACTACAGAGATGATTAAGGGTGTGTCTACTCCTAAGGGCAAAACAGATCAGAAAATCATTGCCTGGAAGTATTAAAGTGATTGGAACATGTTGGTCAAGAGGATCTCCGAGCTGGTCCAATTCTTTACAGAATACTCTGCTCTAGTAAATGCCCTGGAGATCCATGACTTAAAAGAACTAGCCTAATTAGAATTGATCTATCATAAAGCTATGTTTAGAGGCTATGAGTTTAAGGAAATACTTAGAATGTTCAAGAGAACCGACAACTTCAAGTCTCTGAAAGCCATATGCATGAGGAAAGACAAATCATTTAAATACCCTCTAGAGAAAAAAAAACAAACAAAACCAGTAGAAGAGGTAGTGTTTCCAGAACAGAGAGTGAAACCTACAGAGTCAATAAAAAGAAAAATGGTGTCTGAAACTCATTCCACAATACCAATCTCCAACGTTTACTATGATGAAAAGACATATGAGTTGGTGATTGAGAGGAAGTAGGGTGGGAAAAAAGGTGCATAAATCAGATTGTTTAGTGGTTATGAAGTGAGACTACTAGATCAATTTAACATACACTATATCTACACCAGGCACTTCAGAGAGATATCTAACAAACTTGGTGAATAAGATATGCACTACTTTCTAAAGTGCATCATGATACGTATGATGGCATATGACCAGGTCATTGCCAATAGGGAGAAAAGAAAGAAGAAAAGGACACCTCTGTAGTTAGGCAACACTGTAAAACTGCCAAGAGGTTGATGTAGATGGTGCTTTGTTGATTCAAAGGGATGGGCTGTCTACGACATCAATTTGGGAACCATTTTCACTCAAGAAACTTCCATTACAAGCCATCCATGCTATGAGTCAAATGAAGATACACGTGCTTAATAGAGAAAAGATGGTTAATGTTAACGACTTTGTCAACACTATAAAGACTATACTGGACCCATCACAAGCTAAACCTCTGTTGCCACAACAAGATCCAGTAGAATCCTCACAACCTCAACCACCACCAAAGCGTTGAAGAACACAAGCTGTATAATCCTTAAGGGGAGTACTATTGGACCCTAAAAGGAACTGACATGCCAATTTAATTTGTGAGTTGATGGTTGTTCTACTGGAATTACCATAAGTCCAAGTGTCAATACGGATGAAGATCCTACAGTAGAAGAACAAGTATTGGCTTACCGTATTTGTTAATGCGGAAGGCAAACAACAAATGTTGACAAGTGCTTGTTCTACCACACTAATAAATGCGGAAGACCAGAAGTAATGCATACATTATTTTGTTCATCCGCATTTGCCAATGCAAATGATCGGAGAAGAATGCACAGAAGTATTTGTTCATCTGCATTACTCAATGCAGATGACTAACACAGTAATGCAGAAGACCAAGTGAAGAAATGTTGGTCAAGTCCATCTCATCGGCATTTGCCAATGCAGATGAACAAAAAGAAATGCTGATGAAGACTTAGACTAGATATAATGTATAGGTCAGGGTAGTTTAGTCATTTTGTAAAAAGGCAACTTGTCTGCCCATAAATAGAATAGAAATCCTCGTACATGAGTTCACTATAAATAGACAATCATAATATTTTGTATCACACATTCTCTAGGTGCATTATTATTGTTTTTGCTATAACCCAAGCATTTATTTTAATCAATCACCTTCATCAATATATACAAAGCATTTATAAGTTTATTCTTGCATTAAATGTTTATTGATTGTTTTTTCAGCCATTCAATCTCTGACTTGATCACTATATTCGATCCTAGTTAGAATCTTAATCTCACAACACAGTCACAATATATAGGAAACCCTAGTGTAAGCTTTCATATAAGGGTGATACAATCCAAAACATCAAAACAGTCTGTCCGACATTCATGCACAAAATGCTGAAGTGGAATGTTTCAAAAGTTTCACATTCTGCACTAGAAAATATTCTAAGTGTGAAATCTTCCAAAGCCAAGACCAATACCTTCCGAAGCCAGACATGAAGTCTTCTGAAGCTTCAGAGACAAAGTCTTCCAAAGCCTTTTTATAAAGACAAATTTCTTCTTAAGACTTTTGAGTACATGCTTTATCTGATGTACCTTTTACCGTATAGATTGACCACCTTTCCGCTACAACTCTATTTGACTCACCAACTTTCATAAGTTGGTGAAAAGGTCCACGCTTTTGGTAAACTGTTCATTGAGGTCTTGAGTCTGTTTCTTTCTACTTTATATACTTTTATCCTTTTTATAATATATTAGGATGTGAGCTATGGCATGTCATGGTCACTAGTCAAAAGGCAACCTGTCTTTTGACTGTACATTGATTTTATTGTTGTCTAGATCATGTATCTAACTAGCCTTCAAAGTATGACCGTCTGTAGAATGTAGTATAAAGTATCTCTAGTCCTTTGTATTTTAATTTATGCTTTGTAACATTTTTAAGGAACTAGAGTGCAATATACAACATTCTTGAAAAGCAAACACTTGTGTTTTTGTTCTTGTCCTGTCTCTCACTTACTTGTATTTCTTAGTATCATTGTAATTGGTTTCTAGTTCCATATTTGATCTGTTAAGCATTCTAAATCAATCTCTCCATATTCTGTGTTTGTGTTGTAAGTGACCAAACCCCGTCATACAGTCCTACAATTGGTATTTGAGCACTCCAGGATCTTGATTGTAAGATCTCAACATCTTAAGATCCCTATCACACACAAAATACTTAACATCGCAAATGGCAGCTATCACTAAAGATGATATGGAAACTAGAACCATGACAAAGTCCCCATTGATCACTCTTGAAGATTTTGACACTTGTTGCCAAACAATGGAAGGTTTCTTCAAGTCTCAAGACTCCAGGATTGTAGGAGTCTGTTGTCTCAGGATCTTACATACCAAGCACCTCTTCAACTACTATGGAGGTGGTATGTTTCCAAAGGCTATGGCTGACTACTCTGACTAAGATAGAATGAGAGTAGAAATTGATCAGAAAGCCATGACAACCCTTCAGACTGCTCTTCCAAACTCTATATACAGAGGTTTCAAGAAATACAAAATAACTAAGTAGTTGTGGGATATATTGAAACTAATATATAAGGGTTCTACTAAAGCCAAGGAGAACAAGTAGGATCTCCTAAAGCTGCAGTTTTAAAACTTCACCTTTAAAACATGTGAAACCATGACTCAACAATACTTCAGGTATGTTGAGATTGTGGACACTCTAGTGAATGTTGGAGTGACTTTTGAAAATAGGGACAATATAAGGAAGTTCATGTCCTCTCTTCCTAAGCAATGGACACATTATTGTGTTGTTATCAAGAGGATTGGGAACCTTAAGACTCTCACTTTGACTGAGTTGTATGGTATTCTCAATGGATACTTGATGAAGATGAACATGAAAGGTTCATCTGGTAACTCCAGCAATCAAATAAGTTTAGCTCTGCATGTGACTGAAAGGGATATCATAGAACCTCAACATCATCTTATATGTTACCCTGGCAACTCATAAAAGGGTCCTATCATCATATTTCTGGAGACACCAAGAGAAAGCTACACTCAAGGAAGACCATTCCAAGGGACAAGTTCTTCAAACACCTTTGTGTCTTTTGATGAAAGCTTAGGAAAATTTCTATTCACCCTTGAAGACCTGGACTATATCCATCCAGATGATCTAGAGTACATGGAAATAGTCCAGCAGATGCCTCTTCTCACTCACAGAGCCAAGAAGTTCTATACAGGATAAGGAAGAAAAACGTGTTCTTGAAGAAGAAACCTTCAAGAACATTATATCCTCATCCTTGCGTGCAAAAGTTTTATATCAGAATAAGCAACAATCAGGATCTAGTGAGATAGCTCCTCCACACACAATCTTGTCTGTAAGATCTCCTAGGTGTAAAACTTGTGAAGATGAGCTTCCTCTAATAGGCCCCTTGACTGAAGGGGATAAAGAAGTGATAGTGGAGAATGCCTCTAAGAAGAGTGAAGAAGAGGATTATAAGAAGGGTCACTATCCTTCTAAGGATATAAAAAGTCTGTGATGAGCAAGTCTATAAGAAAGAACTTGATCAGAAAGAGCAAGAGAAAAGCAAAGAAGGTTCAGGAGATCATAATACTAATGCTGAAGACATATCTCTGATGCGGACAAGTGTTTACTCTTCCGCATTGACTAATGCGGAAGACATAATACTAATGCTGAAGAACAAGTTACTCTTCCGCATTGACTAATGCGGATGAACAAAAGAAGATACGGACAAGACTTGGCTCATCCGTATTTACAAATGCGGATGACCAACCAAATGCGCACAAGTATTTGTACATACGCATTAACCAATGCGGATGACCAACTTACTAATGTGGATGATAAAGTGGAAATGTTGATCAAGATTATCTCATCCGCATTTGTCAATGCGGATGAACCAGCAGAGATGCGGATGAAGACTTAGACGTTTCTGATGTAATAGGTCAGGGGTAGTTTAGTCATTTTATAAAAGCATCTTGTCTGCCTATAAATAGAATAGTTAACCTCGTACTGAGGTGACGGCTGATAGATAGAGAATTTTTGTTGTAATTAATTCTCTGTAAATCAACTTTGATATATTCAAATACAAAAGCATTTATGTGTATTATATTACATTGAATGTTCTTTGATTGTTTGTTTCCGCCACTAAATCATTGACTTGATTATCATATTCGATTCTTAGTAAGAATATCAATCTTACTCAACCCAGTCAGATAGTGAAGGAGAGTATCCTGTGAAAGGTCATTATTCTCCTGAGAAGAGAAAAGAAGTTGGGATGACTAAGTCTAAAAGGAAGAACCTGATCAAGAAGGCCTAAAGAAAGTCAAGAAGGCTCAAGAGATCAAGACTACCTTTAACTCTATGCAGAAACAGGTTTTTGTCTCTACAGGTTTTGAAGTGGTTAAGACTGAAGATTCAAACTGGAACTCTAGTACTAGGAGTTCTAGTTCATGTTCAATTCATCTCAGGATCAAGAAGAAGGCTGATCAGTTATGTACCACTTCTACACAAACTGAACCATCCAATTCAAAAGGTAGTTCTCACCCTAAAAAGAATTGCCACATCATCTATAAAGATGAAGATGAAAAAGGAAAGTGATCAAGTTTAGCTTTGTTCCAAAAGGAAAACTCTCAGAAAGAAGAAAATGGACTGTGTCATGTGTGGTAGTACTTCTCATCTTGCAAAGGATTGCCTCTACATTTCTAAATGTAGTATCCACATGATTAAGAAAGAAACTTCTAAGACTTTGAAGAAGAAGCAGGCATCGGATGGAAACTCTTTTCCTTTCAAAAGATCCAAAATGAAAATGAAGACAAGTGAAAGCTTGAATTTGGAAGAAAATTTGTCTCAGAAGAAAGGAATACTTCCGAGGCACTGAAGCCTACTACAGTGATAGTAAGATCTTCTAAAGGTCCTGTCTTTAAAACTTCTAAAGTTGTCAAAATTTGTAAAGCATTAAATGTCAATTCTAAGCATCCAAATGTAGAATGGAAGACAAAGAAAGACCATGTGACTGAAAATTCTTTATCAACATCAACAAATGACCAAATTTGACCACAGAATCAATTACTATTGCATTGTCTTCAACTTCTTTTGATAAGCCCTATACCAACAAGGCTTAGGTTCCCAAATGTAGCTAACTATCTCTTTTGTGCAGGAACAACTCAAGACAAACAAGTAACTATGGATCATTGATAATGGTTGTTCCAGGTACATGACATGCAATGGGTCACCACTCTAAAATTTTGAGAAAATTGATCAAGGGCCAGTTGCTTTTGGAGGAGATGCTAGAGGTTACATTACTAGAATGGGTAGGATCATAAATGGTAAGCTCAGCATTGAGAGGGTAAACTTTGTCAAGAAGCTTGAAAACAATCTTTTGAGTGTATCTTAATTTTGTCACTAGGGACACAACATGCTTTTTACTAAGTATAAGTGCATTGTTCTTATGTTCGAGGTGGTTATTTATTAAGAGCACATACTGCTTAGAGCCCCCAGGAGAGGGAAGATGGACTTGTAAGAAACATCTCCCTCAAGAGAAAAAGCTAGTAATGTTGAGTCATTCCTCTGGTATAAAAGATTGTGCCATGTAAACTTTAAAAACATGAAAATTGTTATTAAGAATTATTTGGTAACTGGAATGCCAATGAATGAGTTTACAAGTGATGACCACTGTGATGCCTCAAAGGGAAGTAACACAACTCACAAGGTAAAGGAAAAAAACACTATCACTACTCCCTACACTAATTACATATGGATCTTTTTCGCCCCGCTAATGTAATGTGTCAAGGAAGGACCACAAACTGTTTAGTGATCACAATTGACTTTACAAGATTCATTTAGGTCTTCTTTCTTAGAACAAAGGATAAGAATCCCAAGATATTAAAGAGTTTTATATTGAAGATTGAGAATCAATATGATCACAAGGTAAAACCTATAAATTCTGATCAGGGAACTAAATTCAATAACAAAATCCTTGATACATTTTGTGATTAAAAGGTGACTCGGTAGTGAGATAGAGATTCTCACTTAGGATCGAATATAATGATTGAGTTAATGATTGATAGGCAGAAACAAACAATCAATAAACATTCAATGCAGAAGAAATACTCATAAATGCTTGTTTGTATTGAATAAGATGATGATTACAGTAAATGCTAGGATTTTAGCATAAAATAGTAATGATACACCTAAAAGACAAAACATGTTCTAATTGTCTATCAACTGTCACCTCATGTACGTGGTTTTCTATTCTATTTATAGGCAGACAAGATGCCTTTTACAAAATGACTAAACTACCCCGCACTTATTACATCAGAACTAGTCTAAGTCTTCATTCGCATTTCATGTTCATCTGCATTGTCAAATGCGGATGAGTTGACTTGATTAGCATTTCTGTACTTGATCTTCCGCATTAGTCTGTTGGTCATCCGCATTGGATAATGCGGAAGAACAAATACTTATGCGCATTTGTCTGGTCATCCGCATTGGGATATGCGGATGAACAAAATCTTGTCCACATTTCTTCTAGTCTTCCATATTTGTTAATGCGGAAGAACATATACTTGTCAGCATTTGTTCTTTGCCTTCCATATTAACAAATGAGGTAAGCCAATACATCTTCTACTACAGGATCTTCATCCGCATTAATTCTTGGACTTGTGGGAATCTCAGTAGAACAACCATCAATTCACCAATTGAATTGGCATGTATGATCCTTTCAGGGTCCAACAATACTCCCCCTAAGGATTATATAGCCTATGTTCTTCAACGCTTTGGTGGTGGTTGAGGTTGTGAAGATTCTGTTACATCTTGTTGTGTCACCAAAGGTTCAGCTTGTGATGGGTCCGGTATAGCTTTTGTCATGTTGTCAAAGTCTTTAGCATCAACCATCTTTTATCTATTAAGCACGTGTATCTTCATTTGACTCATTGCATGGATGGATTCTAATGGTAGTTTCTTGAGTGAAACTGGTTCCCAAATTGATACTGTAGACAACCCATCCCTGTGAATCAATATAGCACCATCTACATCAACCTCTAGGTTTATAATGTTGCCCAACTACAGAGGTGTCCTTTTCTTCTTTCTTTTCTCCCTCTTGGCAATGATCTGGTCATATGCCATCTTTAGTATCTTGATGCACTTTAGAAAAATGCTATCTTCTTCACCAAGTTTGTTGGAGGTCTCTCTGAAGTGCCTGGTGAAGATATAGGGTATGTAAGATTGATCTAATAGTCTCACTTCATAAACACTAAACAATCTGATTTCTACACCTTCTTTCCCACTCCACTTCCTCTCAATCACCAACTCATAAGTCTACTCATCATAGTAAACGTTGGATATTGGTATTGAGGAATGAGTGCCAGACACCATTTTTCTTTTTATTGCCTTTGTAGGTTTCACTTTCAGTTCTGGAAACACTACCTCTTCTGTTGGTTTTGTTTGTCTCTTCTCTACAGGGTTTTTGAATGATCTGTCTTTCCTCATGCATATGGCTTTTAAAGACGTGAAGTTGTCGGTTCTCTTGAACATTCTAAGTATTTATTCAAACTTATAGCCTCTGATCATAGTTGTGTGATTGTTTAGTTCTAAATGAGCTAGTTCTTTTAGGTCATGGATCTCTAGGGCATTTATTAGAGCAGAGTACTCTGTAAAGAATTGGACCAGCCCGAAGATCCTCTTCACCATGAACATGTTCTAATCACTGTGGTAATTCTAGGTAATGATTTTCTGATTGGTTTTGCCCTTTGGAGTAGACACACCCTTTATCATCTCTGTAGTGGTGAGGCCTTCTTGAAGCTTCAGTTATGAAGGCTCAGCAAAGCACTCAAGAATCTATAAAGCATAGGTGCCAAATAGTCTTGATCTCTAAGAGTAAGTGGCATGTATTGAGCAGACATTCTTGATCTTGGCTTCTTGCTAATAATCTCTTCTTCTAAAGCTTTAAGACTCTGTTTCTTTTCAGTAATCAGTCTTAGAATGGCAACCCGTATTGACTTAGTCTTCATGTTACCCAGTTTCCTCTTTTTAAATCCTTGGCATAATAAATAATCCTTCATTTCCGTATCAATCATGGAATAGGGATCAGGATATAGTAATTGAGCAGTTGAAGTTTGCTTCTTCATGGCAGATAGTTTTGGTTTGTCAGCTTTAGGTGAGATGGTCTTTTCATAGTTAGTTTCAATAGTAGGGTCTAGCAGTTTGTTTAATCTTTCCCTTTCTGCCTTCATCCCCTCATAAGTCATGCCAAAGAGTGTCAACATGCCCACTGATTTCTTCTCTTGAATGATTAAGAGCAACTGTTAACTTCTCAATCTCTTTATATGTTTCTTTCATCTAAGAATCATATTTTTCTTTCAATGATTTCCGCTCAGCTTCCTTCTCATCCTGTTCCACCAATCTATCATGAATGAAGCATGATCTCTTGTTTAGTAGTCTTTCCATCTTTGCTACTTTCTGTAGAAGTTCACAGATTATCTCATCTGGTTTGTTGACACAAGATTCAGCATAACTCTCAGAAGGAGCAGCTTCTGAGACAACTTTTTTGACAAGCATTTTGTAGGGTTATCATCCTCATGAGAAGATGATTTGTAACTTTCTGAATAGATGGCAGAGTCACCAAACTCAATAGGTTTTGTAGAAATTAGGGGTGGTTGGGCTAATTGGATAGGTGAATGATGAATAGGAGATAAAAGTGGAGAAGTAATGGGTTGTGTTTGTGGAGATTATTTTTCTTAGCTGTGAAGTGTTGGGTTTCTTTTTGGAGATGGTATTTGTGAAGAGTAAGGTGTTTGCTATGGGGTTCTTTGTGGAGATGGGATTGGTAGAGGTACAAACGGAGATGCAAAATCATGAATTTCAGGTTCAATGTGAGAATCACCCCCTGCACCATCCTGGGGTGACACTGACCTTGGCCTGTCAATGTCTTTAACTTGATCATCAGTAGTGTGTTGAATATGAGCAACTTGTTCTTCAACATGCTCATTAGCAGGAGCATGTTGTTCTTCACCTTGTTCATCAGGATTAATATGTTGAAGCATCCAAGGTAGAAGAGGAGAGTGAGCTCCACTGTAAAAATTTCTAGGATCCCTCTTCTTGATGTATTTATATGACTTAGCATCATAGTGTGGAATATCTAGAACTGGTCCATCAGCAGCTAGATTGGGGAATTCTTCATGTATAAGACATTGGATGAATCTTGGGTAAATTAAGAATTTTTATCTCCTTCCCTTTTGTATGTTGGATAATAGGCCATTAAAGACATAAGCTGACATATTGAATGGCCTATTTGTGCATAAAGCACAAATTGCTGATGAATTAGTAATTAGGATATCATTCCATCTTGTTTTCCTTTTAGACAAACAGTGTTGATAGATATGGATCAGAAACCTCCAAGGCAAGTCTACCAACCCCTTCATAATCTGTTTTGCTTCAAAACCTCCTTCATATCCAATCTCTGCAAAGAAAGTCGTAATATCATCATATTCTAGCTCAATTGGTGCATCTGCATCGTCAACAAACTGTAGACACCTTCTCACAGTTTCTTCAGTAATGATCAGTGTATATTCATCATCAATCCTTCCAGATAAAGACCTAACACCATCAGCCTCTATCACTTCAGCAGAGTTCCAGAATGACCTTATGAGTTTCTCATATATGATAGGTCTGACAATGATACCATAAGCCACTCTTGTTGTGAGATGAATCTGATTATTTCTCTGAGCCCCTTAGTGCGGGTACATCAAGCTCTAGAAATCCACTGACGTTGTGGAGCTTGCTCCATGTAAGATTAGCCATTTAATCTGTTTTTAAGACATATGAGTTAGATTTAATGAAAAAGTATATGCACCATTCATTAATTTGCATTCCAGAATGACCTTATGAGTTTCTCAAAAATGAATGTTTGATGTTACTTTTTCATAGTTGTCACATCAACTACTGTTTCATAGTAAATGCATTATTAATATTATCAACCATTTATTAGATTTTTTTTCATGAATTTGTTCTACATTTTCAGTCTTCATCAGGCTCTGTTCTTGTGATGAACACAACTATGAAGTTTTTCAAGATGAGTAAAATTCCTCTTAGTTTGCACGTTTATTGATGTCCAAAATGTATAACTTTTCTTCATTAACCCTGGGTTCTTCATTCAATTTTAGTTCTAAAGTCCGAAAGTTAGGTCACAAAATATTTTGGAAATTTCACATTTCTTTTGACACTATTGTTGCTTAGAATTGAAGATAATAACAGATTGAGGAGAAGACACTAAAATCTCTGGTTGTTGATGATGATGATGATCAATGAGGATGTACAGTAGTTTTTTTAGCTCGTCTCACTATGGAAGCTCTCAAATTTGAAAAGTATTAAATGACCCTTTGAATTTACTTTAAATAGTCAATTAATGGCTTTTACAAGATTTTATAAATTCCAAAGCAAATGCGGTCAAAAATTTTAAATCACGGTAGCAAATGCGGAAGTGGAAATTTTAAGTATTTAGGATATCCGCATTAGTTTACTGTTGTAAATGGGGAAGTGAAAATTTAAACTACTTTGACTATCCACATTTGTTTACTGTTGTAAATGCGGAAGTGAAAATTTAATGTACTTTGACTATCCGCATTTGTTTATTGTTGTAAATGCGGAAGAACAAAGTTCGTCAGCATTTGTGTACTGTAACGAATGCGGAATAGAGATACTTAGGATTTTTTACATCCTGCATTTCCTCACTAAAGTAAATGCTAATGAAAAAAATTTGCTAGCATTTGTCTACAATAGCAAATGCATGTGATCAAAATGGTTTCAGCATTTGTTTACTGTTGCAAATGCGGTAGAGTTAATTTTCCCCATTTACATGATCATCATCCTTTGTAACAGGAGATTGAGCACTTGTTTATTCAGTTTAAAATTGCATAAAAAGTATGTTTAGATGTAAAACAAATGAGGTAGAGCAAATCTCTATCCGCATAGATTTTTAACAACTTTACATATTTTGATTCAAATGCGGTAGAGTAAAATTTTATCCGCATTGGTTTATCTATGACATAAATAGTTACCCGTATTGGTAACATGCATGGGTTACCTACACCCGCAATTACCAATGCACTTACCTTCATTAAGTTTTGAACTTAATCAAAACTTAATGTTTTATGCTTTTGATTTTTCTTTTTATGAAGGTTGTCTTTGATTGAATTTGTGTCTTATGAAGTTGTTGAATGTTAAGGTTGTCAATTCATGCTTGGATTGACTTTTATGTCAAAAGTGATACAAGTTTCCCATTGTTTGACTGATCTTGGACTTTTCATGCTTCCAAGAATCTGCATAGACTGAGATACTATGGAATAACTTCTGCATCAACACATGCATTTTCTTTTTGTTTTATTTTAATTTTTATGAAAGTAATTTAAGATAGTAAAAATCTATATAGATTTAATAAAAAATTTTAAATTACTCCCCCTAATGTTTATATCCATAATGGATAGAAACTTTAAAGTTTTAACAACTTTTTGATTATTAAGTACATTGATTATTAATAATGAAGAGAAGTATATCTTTTGTTAGGATCATATCAATCTTGCAATACACATGTGCATCCTTTATGATGAAATGGAAATGTTTATGAACTTGATGATTGAAGGTATGTTTGTCATCTTAAACTCATATCAGGTTGTTATTTTGATGCAAATGATATTTATCATGTTTTTGGTTTATTAAATTATTCAGTACGTACCTCACACACACAAGCATGGAATGATCAACCATCTTTATACAATGCATGGTAGAACTTTTTCACAACTTTCCTTACCAAGTTACATAAGTTATGAGAACTCATTTTCACTGATACTCATTAGGATTCTTTTACTTTGATCATTTTCATGATGATTCACATTGGGATTCTTTTTACTTCACTTTGGAAGATGATCCATGATAGGATTCTTTTGTTCATTCACTTGGAATGTATTGCTTTTATAGATTCATCCAATTTGGATGTGTTCCTCATTGGGAATCTTTTGGATTAGTACATCTGCACCATGTGCTTATTTCATCAGGTCTTTGCTCACCAAAACAAGATGAAACTTGATGTAGGTGAAAGAGATTCATAAAGTATTATTACCTGGTTTGTTTAGGTTACTACACACATGCATTCATATAAGCCAATACATACCTATACTTTGTGATGAGTGTTTCATTATTGAATAAGGTTTTAATTCATCACTGCATGTATCTTCTCTTCCAGGTTGAGCCTACCAACATATCTGGTAAGTCATGATAGTCTTGCAACTTTTTCAAATTAAGCACAATGAATGATATAACGACTATAATTATATCATTTCCCATGATATTCTATTCTTCATAAAATTGACTTCTTTTTGTGTTTTTCTAGTATTTTGACTTTTTTTTGATATTTTGATTGGTTTTACTCAAGGTTCATCATACCAACTGATTAAACCAGGAATTCAAACCTACTAGGTTCAAATGCCTTTGTGAATAAATCAGCCAATTGATTTTTAGTGGGTACTTGAATCAATTTGATTAGCCCCTTTTTAGCACAGTCACTTGAAAAGTGATATCTAATTTCAATGTCTTTTGTTTTAGAGTACAGAACAGGATTATTTGTAATAAATATAGCTACTGTGTTGTCAATGTGAATCGGAGTGTGCAAGAAGTTAAAACCATAATCAAGCATTTGGTTTTGAATCTAGAGTACTTGAGAGCAACAAGCTGATGCTGTAATATACTCAGCTTCTATTGTTGATACAGATACGTTAGTCTGCTTCTTGTATTGCCATGAGACCAATCAGGGACCAAGAAATTAACAACCGCCAGAGGTGGACTTTCTATTGAAGTTGCGTCCTCCATAATCACTATCTGTGAAGGAATAGAGATTGAAGTCTCCTTCCTTTGGGTACCATAACCCTAGAGCTAGTTTGCCCTTCATATATCTGAATATCCTCTTGACTGCATTCATATGTTATTCTTTTGGATCGACTTGATACTTGGCACACACATACTCCAAACATAATATCAGGCCTACTGGATGTTAGATACATAAGTGAACTAGTCATAGATCGATAGTGAGTCTTGTCCACTGATTTGCCTTTTGGATCAGGTCCAATTTTCACTTTAGTATCCACAGTAGTTCTGATAGACTAACAATCTGCATAGTTGAATTTCTTCAACATAGTTTCAATGTATTTTGATTCATTGATGAAGATTCTATCTGCTGTTTGTTGGACTTGCACCCTTAGAAAGAAAGTGAGTTCCCCCATTGCACTAATTTGGAATATTGAATGCATAAGGTCTTCAAACTCTTTACAAAGTTGCTTGTTTGTTGAGCCAAAAATAATATCATCCATATAAATCTGGACTAACAACATGTCTTTTCCTCTTGTCCTTCTGAAGAGAGTCTAATCAATCATTCATCTTTCGTATCGATTTTCGAGAAGAAAGGATGATAGAGTCTCATACCACTTGGAGCTTGATGAAGACCATGCAGGGCTTTGTCAAGCTTGTACACCCTGTGAGGAAAATCTGGATCTTCAAAGCTAGGTGGTTGACTCATATATACTTTTTCAACAATCATCCCATATAAGAATGCACACTTCACATCCGTTTGATAAAAAGTAAACTTCATGGATACAAAAAATGCTAGAAAGATTTTTATTGCTTCTAATCTGGCAAGAGGTGCAAACACTTCATCATAATCAATTCCTTGAGTGTAACCATGTACCACAAGCCTTGCTTTATTTGTGATGATGATCCCTCTATTATCAATTTTGTTTCTGTACAGCCATGTGGTGCCAATAGGATATTGTCCTTCAGGAAGGTCTACCAGTTGCCATACTTCTTGCTTCTTGAATTGTAGCAATTCTTCCTGCATTGCATCAATCCAACTATTGTCTTGAAGAACCTCTTTGATGTTCTTGGGTACTATTTAACAAAGAAAGCATGAGAACAAACAGATGTTTGAAATACTTGACTTGCTTCTTTTCACCCTTCCATTAAGTTCACCAATAATGCTTTCCACTGGATGATTCTTGTGTATTCTGTTAGATGGAATTTGAGTCACCAACAATGGTACATCAAGTTTAGAGGAGACATTCTCCCAGCTTTATAGTAACTGATGATTATTGAAGATTCTCTTGGGTGATGTTTCTGAAAGCCAAGTCAGAGTCATTTGAATCATTCAAGCATCTTGTCACTACATTGGAATCACCCTGCAAGCTAAAAGTAAGAAAGATTTGATGAGACAACAAAACAAAGTTTAAGAATCAGTGGATGGAGGCATTCTCTCAAGAGAAAGGGATTGTTCATCAATTTACTTCTGCCTACACTTCACAGATGAGTGGGGTTGCTGAAAGAAAGAATAAGAACTTGATAGAGACAACAAGGACATGTGTTAGCCAACTCTAAACTGCCTATTCAATTCTGGAACGAAGAAGTGGCTAATGCATGCTACACTCTCAATCGTGTTATGAATTGCTCCAGCGCCGTTAACCCAACTAGGAATATCTAGAACCATTTGGAGCACCGTGCATGCTATTAAAGAAAATTCAGACTGGGAAGTTTTGTGAGATGGCAGAAGAAGGTATCTTTCTCGGATATAGTATACCAGTCACGAGAGTTTAAAACAACTCAACGGGTCAGATAGAATTGTGGTGCAATGTTGATGTCCAAAGAAACACCACCCCCTTGCTAGCAAAGGACCTTCCTTCTTCATTGACTATGATGAATTTTTCATGTCCTTCAATCTACCTCCTTCTCATCCTGGTGATGAGTTACCTGCTCGAATGATGTACGATGTTGTGAATACTCTTACACTAGACTCGACATCATCGGTTCCATTAGACGATACTTCCAGCCCTTCAGAGGGAGAGCTTGAGGTAAGTGAGTCTTCCTCTAATGATGAAGCAGTTGAGAATGCAAATGTGGACCAGGAGGAAGAGGTTCCCACTACCAAAAGTACACAAGCATCTGATCTTGATGCCACTTGAACTTCTGAACCCTATACTCCAACAGCAACAGAAACTGAACGAGGGATTAGAAATCTGGATAATGAGGTGGTTCTTCCCACCATTCCTGAAACTCGAGTTAATATGCGTCATCCCCTGGACAACATCATCGGGGATATCCTATCGGGAGTTCAGACACGAATATCAGCTATACTCAGTTGATTATGCCGCAATCATGGAAAAAGGATATCTACACGATGTTGCTTATCGATGTTTTGTGTCTCAATTTGAGCCAAAATATTATGTGAAGCTTTAAACAATGAGGCATGGGTTAAGGCTTTGCAAGAATGTTGATACATATGTCCCTAGTTTATGTTATTAATGTAAAAGTCTTTCATGGCTTACATGTATGTAATGAATGTGTTAAATGAAATATAATATGTGGTTTGATGTTTATAATGTTTAATATTTCATAGTATTATTGTGTGTTAAAGTATAATGAACATACTATATAGGTTTGTGGTTGTTGTGCATAGTTCTTAGTCAATAATGATTGAGAAATGTGTTCAAACTCAGCCGATGAGTCTTCATGCGAATGAACCATACTTATGGACCGTATGCATGAATACATCATGCTAATGGACTAGTTGCACGACTGAACCAGGAGTCTGGAACAGTCGCATGTTTGAGATATAAGACTGACTTAGTCGCATGACTGAACCTTTAGTCATTTGTGTGGATCAATCGCATGATTTAGTTGCACGACTAAACCTTTCTAATTGTTCAGTCATACGATTGGAAACCCATAACCTATAAATACCACTTAATTCGTGGAAAAAACCCTGAGAACACTTTGCAACAATTAAGAGTATACTTCACAATACATGAACCCTAGCCATCTTGAACGTCCAAGGAAGCCTATCCAACTTCATAGATCAATCCTAATCGATTTCTACTCGTTCATAACATTTAGTTTCAGTCATATATCAATTGGGTATTTGTTCTCACTCATTGGATCGCCAATCAAATAGGATTCCACACTATTTGATTCAGTATAAACGCAGAATTTGTTAGTGTTCCGTACGCACACGGTCCTGACAAGTGGTATCAGAGCTTTGGCTCTTGATTTTGCATTTGATTCAATTAGAATTGTGTCAAACCTCACGTTTTAACTCAAAAGAGTCATCTTTTTTGGTCCACATGTGTTTTCCGACATTTACAAGCTTTAAAGTTAAAGTTTTTCGTCATACAGCAGATTAGGGTTTCTGGGTAAATCATAATTCGTGTCAAAGTCTCAAAATTCGAAATTATTCAAACACAGCAGACTTCAGTCGCACGAATAGCTCATTCGCACGATTGAGTCATCCGCATTTGTCCATTCATACGACTGAGCCATCCGCATTTGTTCATTCGTACAACTGAGTCATCCGCATTGGCCATCTGCATTTTCCAATCGCGTGACTGAGTCATCCGCATTTCTCCAATTGCACGATTAACTCATCCGCATTTGTCCAATCGCACGAGTGACTCGTCCACATTTGTCCATTCACACTAGTGAACCAGTCTTGTTCTAAAGTTCAAATTTTATAGAAATGGAAGATTAATTCACTGCCATTACTGCCAGAAGGGACTCTCGCATCCAGAACCTTCAACTTCTGGAAAATGAAATTGGGAATCATAATAAACCACCAAAGCTTATAATGTTAGATGATTATCCCCAATGGAAGAAGAAGTTCGAGATCTATCTAAGTGGAGTTGATCCCAATCTTTGGGAATCCATTGAGACAGGTTACATGATGCCAGTCAGTGCTAATGGAGTTAAGCTGACTCTGGGAGGAATGAATGACAACCAGAAGGTTAAGTACAATGCAGAAAAGAAAGTGTATGCCCTGTTGACTTAGTCGATACCAAAAGATATTTTTCATTAGTTCTCTAAGAACACGCATGTGAAAAAGTTACGGGAAACATTGGAAAAGAGATATGATGGGAATGCAACGATAAAGGCTCTGAAGGCTAAGTCTCTTAAAAAGGAGTTTGATGACTTCTCTTTGATAGGGAAGGAAAGCTTGGATGACATCATTGACAGGTTCTACCATTTGATAAGTGAGCTGCACACTCATGGTGTAACAACGTCAATGGAAGATAAAGTGTCAAGTTTTGCAGACGGTTTGCCAGATAAATGGGATTCGTTTATTTCTAATCTGAGACAGAATGATATTCTTGAAAAGTTAGACATAAATGACTTCATCCTGAAATTAAGAGAAGAGGAACTAGGAATGAAGTACAAGTCACAGAAAGGATCATAGGACTAGAATCCTTCACTTTATAACTCATTTCCCATTCCAACCAGTTCAGGAGCACCACTACAAACAACATATGTGTCCAGTTTCGCGGCTCCCTCACAATCCACTTCTTCAGGACCAGAAACGTCTGGGTCATCATCGACTCAACACATAGTGCATGAAGCCAATACTACGAAGTTGAAGATCGAGAATCTCAGTAATATAATAGTGGAGGTAGGAAAGGAGCATATGGATCTTCTAGCAGTAGTGGTACAATCGTATAATGGTCTAGTTGCTGAGAAGATCGGAAATTGTCATCTTGCAGATGAAGACTATGAGCAAATTGACGAGAAAGGGCTGGAAAGGATGGATATCATGTGGGCTCTTGCAAGTGCAGTCAGACGAGCCAAAATTTTCATTAAGAAGACGGGACAGAATCTTATAGCCATAAAGGACACAATGTTGGGTTTTGACAAAACCAAAGTCACTAGCTTAAATTGTGGTAAAAAGGGACATTTTAAACGTGAATGTCTAAAGCCCAAGAAAACAGGAAATGGAAATCCATTTTCCACCTTCAACTGTCAAGACAGATCGATGAGTGGAGCTATCTCTTCAAGCAAAGAGACAAAGGCTTTCACCGCTCAAGGTGATGAAGGGCAAGACTGGACCTTTCGCTTTGTGCATCCAGGTGAATCAAACATTGCCTGTTTTAGGGGATTGGATGATGGTTCTACGAGTGAAGGTGAGATCACAGTTGAGCAAGTAATGTCTGATACTGAAGAAGCTGTGAACGTGGTACAACACTTAGTTGAGGAAGAGCTGAGAGCAACAAGTTTAGAATCTCCAACAACTGAAGAGTCTAACTTTACATTGATGGTTGATTTAACCGATTTCTCACAGGTAAGTACTAAAGACCAACTTTTTGAAAAATATTCTTGTAATGAATGTAACAAATTTAGAGAAAGCATTGATTTGAAATTTGCTAAGTTATTAGACAACAACGATAACTTAATAATGATTTACAATAGTGCACTGAAGCTAATCGGATTTTAAAACAAAATGAGTGCACGTACAAAGAAAAAATAGAACTTTTGGGTAAACAACTAAGGGCAACTGAAGTTTTTGCTTTCAATCCAGAAATGATATAAAGTTTTATTTAAATTCTATAGAAGAAACATAGAAAGAAAACGCAGTTTTAGAAGTCGAAGTTAATTCATTAAAACAAAAAAATGCATAGTTAGACCAGTTCTTCTCACATAGTACAACACTTAGTGAAAGAACGAAAAGGGTTGGGTTACAAGGTAGTTCACTACCACATGAGACCATTTTAAATACAAAATGTAGACTTGTAAATAACAACCCAGTAAAGGATCATATGGTGTCCACTCCTTTGCTTAGTGATCCTGTTTCCATGGGTAAACCGATGAAATCTGTCACTAAACAGAAGGAGGCTACTTTGAAATCAAAAGCCAAGATGCCCGTTGAGAATTTAGATGAGGCATTTAAAAGGGTTAATGTAAGGTTAGGTTCACCAAAGTCTATTTTAGAACCCAAACTGACTAAACCAGTTAACCACACACGTGTTAGTCATCAAAGTCCAACCAAAGGGCATGTTAAAG